>CP106728.1:33017419-33184470 GCA_025506655.1 Gossypium rotundifolium
TATAAAAGTATTTTTACAAATAGACAGTGTATAAAGACATGGCCCTAAGTCTCCAATTCATGATCCACCGGTAAGTACCCCAACTCTATGTGTGATTCGTGATTTACATAAGGGTAGAAAAGGCATGGAACGAGAATAGCATGATAGAACTTGAACCCTAGGATTAGACTACTCAAACACAAACACATAAGATTTAAGGCACTAAACCAACCTATGACTAAGTCAATTAAGCTAGGGTGTGGCAACCATGGTACGCATGTCAGGAGTGATCCCAAGAGCTTGGTATTTAAGCAGCCCTAGTGACTCACCTCCTCTTCTTGAATCCTACCAGTGCGTAGCTTTGGCTCACCCTAACCTGAAGACTTAACGGTGTGGCAACCCCCGCGCATGTCTAGGAATGGTTTCGGGGAGCTTGGTATTTAAGCAATCGCGTGACTCACCTCCTCTCCACTCGATCACCCTTTGATGCGTAGCTTTGGTTCACCACGACCAAGAAGGCTCAACATAGGCAAAACTCAATAACTAAAACCCGAAAGTGAATTAGCCATTTTTAACACTTAATATTAAAATTTTAAATCACTCTCTTTCTCTTATCCTTAATTCACGAAAACTATTTCTCGTACACAATTATTTTCAAAAATTTTGATCCATAAAATTACCAAAATGCCCTTAGTGGTAAAATTACCAAAATGCCCTTAGTGTATAAAATGATTCAACTACTCAACAGCTTTTATCAAAATTTTATTATTTTATTCCAAAAAGCCCTAACTTACAAAATATCAATATACCTTGATTTATGGAAAATTACAAATTGCCCCTAACTCACTAAAATTACCAACATAACCTCAATTTCAAAATTTTTGCAACATTCCCATTTGAAGGAACAATTTTGAAAAGAAACCCTCGAGTTTTCCCACTTTTGAAATACCACTCGATTTATTAAATTTTACAAATTTACCCCGATTTGTGAAAATTACCAAAATACCCCGAGGTTAAAAACTACCAAAATAACCCCAGATTTAAAATTTTTTCCAAATTACCCTAGACTTCAAAATTTTCAAAATAATTTTCGACAAAAACGCCAAGGAATGTTTTTCTTCTGAAAAAAAAATACGAAAATGCCCCTGTAGGAAAAAATTACGAAAATACCCCCGGGTAGAGGAAAACAACAACAACAACAAAAACTACAACGTTTCTCTGAATGAACGTAAGTTCATACTTGTTTGATGGGTGAATGAATGAATGAAAAAGACTGTGTGTTTGTATGAATACGAAAGAACCACTCTTAAATACCTTTCCATAAAACTTCTTCGCCGATAAATAAGTGGAACAAAGACTAATCCATAAAATTTCTTAATCAGATCTCGACACTAGAAAATGAGTTCTAGAGGACGTGGTCGTCAAGGTCGCATGAGAGAAGAATAAGCGTGTCGAACCCGTTAGGTCGTCAAGGTTCTCGACAATGAGTTACCACCGCCACCACCCCAATTGTTAACGCCGAGCAGAGAGCTCGTGACGGATGAGGTCAGGTCGCAGCCATGTTGCGTAGTATTGGAAATGGTGGTCGCGCGGTGGAAATTGTGAGCTCGAAAATCTGCTCCCGAACGACTCGATCCAACGGGCCGAGGTGTTTCGTGGAGTGTCCGGTGGCACCCAAGATCTGCCGAGTATTGGTTGGAAGCAACCGAACAGATTATGGATGAACTCGACTGACCCACGAGGAGAAGTTGAAAGGGATGGTAGCCTCGTTACGTGATGAAGCATACCAATGGTGGCTAACGGTTCAGGATGGTGCCACGCAGAGGATCCGACGGGGAGTATGCTAAGGAGGCATATCGGAAGAAGTATGTCACACTTTCAGTATATTGATGAGCAATGAAAGCTTTTCTAGGACTAGTTCGGGGAACAAATCAAGAACGGCATATGAGGTCAATTTCTAAGGTTAAGCCGATATGCTCGAGGAGTAGTCGCGACCGAACATGAACGCAGGTCCATTTTGAGGACGGATTAAGGATGACCTAAGGTTATTGATAGCTCCACATCGGGAGCGGGAGTTCTCCACGTTGGTTGAAAAGGCTAAGGTAGTCAAGGAATCAAGGACTCGACTAGGCGTAACTCGATAGGAATAGACCCAAGAGGGTTATGGATCGTCGAAAATGTGCGTAAAAGGCCCGGCGATGGGTCGAGGATCAACAATCTGCTACTGGGATGGCGATGATCGTTCTTGTGAGCATTGTGGAAAGAAACATTCAGTGAGTGTTGGAAAAGATAGGAGCATGTCTTAAATGTGGGTCTAAGGACCATATGCTCAAGGACCGCCCAAAGATATCGATGATAGACACCAAGAACTCGTAATGTTAATCGTGCCGGTAGGGAGGACAAAGAAATTTCAACGAGGTCGAGGTTCAATAATGAGGTAATGGTTTCAATGAGGACGGAGCACCAAGCGAGGTGCTGAAGGTTCGTATGTAAGGCGACCAAGGTTAGTTTATGCAATCGGTAGTCGAGGATAGTGACGCGCTGCACGAGACAACGAGTAAGTTTCTTATTTATGGATTATACTTCATTACTTTACTCGCTATAAGATTAGTTCGATCTTATGTTGCTAATGAAGTGTATGGAACCTTGATTGTGAACTTAGAGAATGTGCCTAAAAAGTATGATAGTTCTTTAAGATCAGAGTGCGCAGTAATTGCGTAGTGTGGTGAGTTAGACTGTACGGATGAATGATAGTAAGTAATTTCGAGGACGAAATTATTTTTAAGGGGGGTAGAACTGTAACATCCTGAATAGGGCCTATGCATTTCCAATTTAATTGTATGAAATGACAAGTTTCAAGTACTATGAATAAATTTTTGATACTTTTGGAAACCTAGAAATGCATGAAAATGGAAATGAAAATGGAAATGAAAATGGAAATGAAAATGGAAATGAAAATGGAAATGGAAATGGAAATGGAAATGGAAATGGACATTTTTGGAAACTTAGACATTTTTGGAAACCTAATGGAATTAGGAAAGAGAACATTTTGGAAAACCAAACCAAAATAGGAAACTAAACATTTTGGAAACCAAACCAAAATAGGAAACTAAACATTTTGGAAACCAAGCCAAAATAGGAAACTAAACATTTTGGAAACTTGGAAAATACAGAGCCGCTCGAAAATTTTAGGAAACTTAAAATGACCCTTAATGTCGAATTTAAGAGCCCAAAGGGGCTTAGGGCCAAGTGACCTAAAGATATAAAGAACATGAACTTTGACCCAATAACGGACTTGGAAATGTGGCTCAAGATGCCACCTAAGGCTTTAGGAAATGGCCCAAATGCAAGAGGTTTTGGGCTTGAGTTCGAGTCACATAGAAGCAAATAAAATAAGTTTTATTTTGCTTCTAGAAGCCCAAGAGGTGGACGGCACAAGCTTGCAAAAGAGGAGTTTCATTCTCTTTAAAACTCTGCTAATTAAAAGATCATAAGGACTCTTAAGGAAGAGTTTTATTCTCTTTAAAATTCATTAAATAGGTGGATAAATGAAGAATTATTCTTTAATTAGGAAAATAAGGAAGAGTGGTGGCCAAGTAAAGGATTCTTGGCCTAGTAAATTCGGCTATAAAAGGAGGGACTAGGGCCATTCATTATTCATTCTCCTCTCTCTTTCCTCTCGCTAAATATCCTTCTTGAGCATCCATTCTTTTCTTCTTTTCTTTAGCCTCCTAGCCGATTTCCTTCTAAAGCCTATTATTCCTCTCTTCTTTCATCTTTGAAACCAAATACATAAGGGAATCATAGCCGATTGTTCATCAAGTCTCTAAGTCGAATCTCTCAAGGTTAAAGTGAAGGTGCAATCGATTCCTTCAAATAAGGGTAAGATTCAAGTTTAGTTTTCCATTATTTTATATTCTAGACTTATTGAAATTTAGAGACTAATTTCGATTATTAATCTTGGCCGAATCATGGAAGAAGAAATTCTTTTCCGAAGGTACACCATAGGCCACGTGTTCCCTAGTTATTCTATGAATTTCGGATTTAAAATCCACAAGGTAAGTGTCTATAGCTTTCGCCTAAGGCCTATTTTGATAATTAGATCTAATTTTGTTTGTTTAAAAAGCGAAACTAACCCCGATGAGATTTAGTGCTTGGCGAATATAAGGAGGAGCATAGCATAGATTTCTGGATTTGATTAGTATTGAAATCGGCAACAAAGTAAGTTTTAAGAATACTAATCCTACTAGGATTTTGAATTTATGGTCAAATGTTTTTAATTAAAGTAGTAAGTGATTAATCAAATGTAGGAATTGAGATCTAAAGCAATAGATCGGGTTTTCGGGATTTCAAGGAATTGATAAGCAAATCAGGTGTGTACCCTACACTAAATCTTGATAGATTTACGGCTTTAATTCATTATATGTGTTAATATGAAAGTGTGAGAATATGGCTAAGGTACCGTGTGTACCCCACACTAATCTTAATAGATTTATGGCTTAAATATGATATATATGATTAATGTGAAAGTGAAAGAATATGGCTAAAGTACCATATTATGGTACAAAGTACTCGTGCACGCTTTTTCCTACTCCTACTAGGATTTCAAATATGTTATATTTAACATGTGAAAAGTGATGTGAAAGTGAAATAAAATATGATATGCATGATATGTATAATTTGGGGCATTCGGGATTTATGTGAAAGGGGAAGAAGGTGTTGACTACGGTCTCACCAACGTTATAAGTGAAAGTGATGACTTGGTCTCACTAAGTGATTGTGATGACTTCGGTCTCACTAAGTGAATGTGATGACTTGGTCTCACTAAGTGGTAACTCGTTACATTACGATTGGTGGCTATGCCACAATATTATCGATGGGCGATGAGCACGTCGATCGCAATGATCGCCTTCGATGGAGTGTAGCGGAAGGAGGGTTGACTTAGTAGTCCCCACGGTGTACAGGTTGGTACGGGTGGAGTGTAGCGGATGGCATATAGGTTTGGGTTTGGGTTTGCATCATTACCTTGAAATTGTTATATGCATATGATTTTTATGGTGTGCCTATTTCTATTATGTTTAGTGTTGGTTACACACTGAGTCTATCGACTCACCCCGTTGTGGGAATATGTTTCAGGTGATGAGCAAGAATGGACCGGACGGCAGAACTTGTGGTGGCCATGATCGACTTGAAGTTCAGCTTTAATTTGAATATTTATTTTATTTTAAAGTACTGTACAATTTATTATTTTGGGTTTCATTTTATGTAATAAGGCCACCGTGACGAATTTTTATTTCTACGATAATCACTATGTTATGAGTTTAGGGCTTAATAAAGAGTAAGCCCACTTAGTATGAAATAAGTTTAAATATTTTTTTCACTTGAAGCAAATGGGTTTTTGTTATAATAATAAATCTGATTTCAACTCAAGCCCAATCCCACAACGAGATATCTTCCAAAACTCACAGTTTTCAAAATATTCTAATGAATTTGAACCGGGTTACTTCGAGGAACATACCAGATCTAGTCCATTCTCGTGGGCCGGGTTTGGGGTGTTTCAATTCTACTAAGCATGGTTAAATGGTGATTTTGTATATTTGATGTTTTGAGAGAAATGACCTAAATTGATAAAATGTACAAATGTGCGGGGTAATTTGTAAATAGCCCTAAATATGTGTTTTTGGATTAAAATGAATATGTTAGTAAATAAAAGGATTAAATTTGAATATGTATAGATCAAGAACTGAAGAAATCGAAATTAGATCGTGGGAAAGCGAAAGTAGTCGAATAGCCGTATCCGTTTTCGATAAACTGAGTTCGAGGTAAGTCAATATACAAATAAATGTATTTTTATTGAATTATGCATGTTTATATGATAATTTATAATGATGAATGCATATGTGATATGGAACATATGAAATCAAATATAAGATAGACACATTGCTAACATCCGAGAAGCCCCGTACGAACCTAGGAATAAATAGGTTTAGCTATGTCATGACATAGGTGTCGATTATGCAATATCATGTAAGACCATGTCTGGGACTTTGGCATTGATTTGAGATTTCGTATAAGATCTTGCCTGGGACGTTAGCATCGATATGAGATTTACATGTAAGACCATGTCTAGGACATCGGCATCGTATTGATTTGTGTAAGACCCTGTCTGGGATAGTGGCATCGACATCTGATTACATGTAAGACCACATCTGGGACGATGGCATTGTATGACTATTCTGAGTATTCTGTATATCCTATTAGATTCCGAACGGTTCAACGGGCAAATTTGAGATACGAATGATTACAGGATTTGTATATTCGATTCAGGTACGTTTGGTTTGTACACTAAGTGTGTATGGAAGGTAAGTATCTGTAACATCCTGAAATTGGGCCTAGTAGGATTGGGCCCATTGGGCCTTGAGCGCGAAAGTATTTAAAATTTTTGGAGAATAAAAGAATGGTTTTATTTCAAGTTGAACTGATTAGGAAGGTGATTTTGGAAAGTTACGAGGTTTCTAGAAAGTTCCAGGTTCAAGTTAGGCTATAGGTAAATTTTTGTGTTTATGCACTTTAAGGAGAGAAGGTAAGTGGCATCAAGGCTTAAGGAAATAAGTGTGCATTTTGCTAGCACAAGAAGTCTATTGGTAAAGGTGGAAAGTGGTGTGTGGAGTGTACTAATGGTCTGAGGTTTGAATCCCATATATTGCATTTTTGAGTAGTTTTTGTGCTTCTCTTCCATGTGTCGGTCATGGCTTTATCATGGTAAGGAAGACTTTTTAATTTGGGAAAGAAGACTAAGGATATGGTAAGGAGGAAAGCAAGGGAAAAACAAGGAAAGAAATGAAGGAAAAAGGCAAGAGAAGGGAACATGTTGGCTTGTTATGTGGGTGATGTTTTGGAAAGATATTTTGGGTCGACACTCATCTTTTGGAAAAGATGATACATGGTTTTTCTTAAAGAGGGGGGAAGCCGAATTTCTCTAGCTCTCCCTTGTATTTTCACATTTTGGGTGTAACAGACCGAATTTGACCCTAATTGGAACGGTGGTTTCGGGACCACGAATTCGAGTCCGAGAAATAATTTAATATTTTATTTTGTGTTCAATATGTGTGAATTAAAATGTGTGAAAGTTTCATAGAAAAATTTCATTGTTTAGGTGCTTAATTTGACAAAAAGGGCTTAATCACAGAATTTTAAAAGTCTCAAACTATAGTGTAAAGTGCCTATTTGATTATGGCTTTTAAAGTGGAGCATTAAAAGGGTAAATAACCCATTTTTGAGTTAGTGGGTGGCTTATGTCAAGAATACCCTTAAGTTATATGTTAGTTTTATTTTATATTAAAGGTTAAATTAGTAATTAAATAATTACTTTTATAATATGTTAAAATAACATAAACAAAAGCCACCATCTTTGTCATTCTCTCATGGCCGAATATTGAGAAAGAAAAAGGGGGGTTTTTGTTCTTTGATTTTTGGCACTTGGAGGCTTGATTTCAAGGTTAGTTTGAATTTAGTTTTTGTTAATTTTTACGTTTTTGAGATCGTTGCTTCGAACCGTAGCCGACCCATGTTGTAATTTTTAAATTTGAGCATGTCTAAGGTTCGGCCATTAACATTGTTATATGATAATTGATGTTTGATGAGTTTAATTTTAAGATAGGATTAAGATTGATAAGTTTTGTATTGAAGTTTTAGTGAAATTTGAGTAAATAGGACTAATTTGTAAAAATAAAAATTTGAGAGGGTTTAAATGCAAAATAAATGAAAGAAATGGACTTATATAGTCCTTATACATATTCGCCCTTGAGTGTTGTGTTGAAATAATGTGTATTTTGTGTTTTGTGCAATTAG
Source organism: Gossypium rotundifolium (assembly GCA_025506655.1). Classification (NCBI taxonomy): domain Eukaryota; kingdom Viridiplantae; phylum Streptophyta; class Magnoliopsida; order Malvales; family Malvaceae; genus Gossypium; species Gossypium rotundifolium. The sequence goes on from CP106728.1 coordinate 33,025,250, forward strand.
GACTAAAGTGTAAAATGTGAAACACTAGGGTAAAAGGGTAATTTACCCATTAATGTGATTTGGGACTAAATTTAATTGAAATGTACTTGAATGAGCTGAATTTAATGTGTTTTAGATCAAGAGCAAAGAAAAGCGTAATTGGATCTGGGAAAGACAAAGGTTCTCTAATAGCTAATTTACACTCTATCCATCGACAACCGAGGTAAGTCCTTAAGCAAATATATCGCTAAAGATTTATTTACAACTATGATGAATGATGAAAATTGAATATTTAAAGTATAATTATAAACAATAGCCTAATGTAGAAGTATGGTATTGAATTGAATTTACTTTGTAAAATGATAAGTGTATAAATATGTTTTGGTTGGTATGTGAAAGTAAAATGATCTATATGAGTTGTTTGCATTGTTGATGTTATGAAATGAGTGTGAATTGATGATCATATCTATATCGTGCTTTAAGCCTAGCAGCTTCGTCATGGTGTTATTTATCGGCTAAATGCCCAGCGTGCCTTGTGCTTGATGTAATTCGGCTAAATGCCCAGAGTGCCTTGTCTTGCATTGATGTAATTCGGCTAAATGCCTTGCGTGCCTTGTGCATGATGTAATTCGCTATGAGCCTAGTAGGCCTTGTGCTTGATGTATATCGTGCTTATTGCCCAGCGTGCTTAATGCCTTGATCAAGTTCGGACTTGGTCTAGCAGCTTAATGCCTAGTAATGTGTTATAAATTCTTTACAAGGTGGGATGAAAATACTTTAATAAACAAAATGCTCTGTAAAAATAAAAGCTTATAGATATAAGGAACAAGGTAAGTGATTATCTTTCCTTTCAAATTACATAAGTGATAGAATGGTTAAAGTTTTGATAATGAGTTTTATGATATGTACATTTGAATTACTCATTAATAAGTGTGATATGTATATTGAATATAAGTTTGGTGATATCTTTGAGATTCTAACAAAGATAAAATGTCAAAGGTGAAAGTTATCAAAATACATATCTCAGTATATATATGATTAATCGTATATAAATTGTGATATATGTTATACTTGTTGATAAGGTAATATGTGAATACTTAAGGCTTAAAGTGCGGAAGGGTTGTATACCTTCAATGAGGAATTAATAAATGATAAGTTACGAGACTACTGCTCAACCATAATGAAATTATTATTTGTTAAATTACTTGGACTTATAAGTATATTTATATATGTATGTGTGCTAAATGTTGGAATATTTGATTGTTGTTTCAGAATGCTTAGGACTTACTAAGCTAGTGAGCTTATTTCGTGTGTGCTCTTTGTTCTGCTTTTATAGATTTTCCATCAAGCTACGGCATCCGAGGATCATCTAAAAGTCAACCACACTATCTCCTTTTGGTACTTAATCTAAGTTTTAAACCGAAGGCATGTATAGGTTAGACTAAGGGTTAGATTAATGACTTTCGCCTTGTATATATATATATGAATAGCCTTGCAAAATGGCTATTTCTTTTGATTAAGTTAAATTCTATGTTCTTGATCTAATGGATTGATTATGATATTAAGGGATGTGAAATTGCCATGGTTTAATCATGTATGGAATATGGTCAAGTAATAAGCCTATTATATCTAGATGTGATGCATTCGGGTTAAGCATGACATATTAATATGTTTTGCATTTGTTTTGTTTTGGTTCGAATGAGGTGGATGCAGTTGAGATGATGTTCTTTGGGTTGTAAATAAATTTGGTCTATTTGGATTATTAAAGATGCCATGTTAATGTTGATAAGTAATAAGTTATTTTAACCTATAATCGGTCATGATACATATATATTTTGTAACACCCCAAACCAGGTCTATGCGTTAAGACGAGATTTGATTTGTCACACCGATCGAACATCCATTTAATTTTGTAATGTTTAAAGTAAAATAATACTTCAACACCTTTTGGAAATAAAGTTTAATAAAAACTAAGACCAAAGATTTAAAATTTGTAGATTAAGAAAATACTTTATTTGAAATCTTATCATTTAGAATTTATTTATCAAAAACCTTAAAGTATTTTAAAAGAATTGAAAGAAATTTAAAAGAAATAATTAAGGTGACCAAATTGTTATAAAACTCAATATTTTTAAGAACACTTTATAGATTAAACAAAAGCCCAAAGCAAAAGTCTTAAAATGTAATTAAATCCATCCACACATAAAAATCCATAAAAACATAATTAGAGGCCTTATTACATCAAACCCAAAATAGTAATTAAAATAAGTAATTTAAATAAAGTTCATAGTTTATAAACCCATGCTCGTAGTATGGCCTCCACCAAGTCATCCCTACCCAAGTCCACATCAATTGCCATTACCGATATGGATAATAAAATAGGGTGAGTTACTAAGAACTCAGCAGCAACTCACTTACCACCATTATTGGGCGGATTATCGAGACATTAACTTGGGCTTGAGCCCGGTTTCATTTTAACAATATAAAGTAAAATAAATAGAAATGCATGAATAATGAATTTCCCAACCAAGCCTAATATCCATCCACTACATACCCCTGCACCAACCAACACGCTTTGGGATCAAGTCAACCCACCCCGCCAAACACAATCGTAGGCATTAAGCCTTTAAAATAATTTTGTAGTGCATCATCGAACTAGATTGTGACATAGTCACCGAACTAGAGGCATTAAGCCAAAATAATTTGTGGCGAGCCACCGAACTAGAGGCATTAAGCCAAAATAATTTGTAGCAGAGCCATAGAACTAGATTTTTGGCAACAGCCATTCTTCTCTTCATCAAATACCCTACCCCATGCAATCATGTGTGCATAACAAAATATAGCCATATAATAATTTATCAAATAATCCATAATATAAATGGGTATATAATTAAGCAATTCATTTGGGCCCATAAAACAAATTAGTACTTTGCCCATTTAGCAATTTAGCGAACTTTGGTACATATATCGAACTAGAATATTTTTGGCCCATATATCGAACTAGAATATTTTTGGCCCATATAACTAACTAGAATATTTTTGGCCCATTTTAACAATCTAATGCTTTTTTCAAATTTCAATTTAACAAACTAGCAATCTTTCGCCCAATTTATCGATCTAGCGCTTTTTCAGATTTCTCGCTTTTAACTGCTTTCATGCATTTACGTTAAGAGTATGAATTACTACGTATTTTCTCGATTTTGCTATTTTTACAATTTTATCACAATACTTACGGAGTGATATCTAACCCTGAGAATGAGTGTGAAGTTACACACCGGTTATAGTGAGAACTAGACTTTCCCGCCGTCGATACCTATACGCATCACGATAAATTAAAACGCTATAATTTACTAACAAAACCAATCTTAGAATAAGATCTAAACTTTTACCCTAACAATTGATTCTCCTCGGATGAGCGTCCGCAACCCTAAGGAAAATCTCGATTCTAAATAGCCCTTTGCTTATACTTAGGGGATTAACGGAACCTCCTTCTTCCTAACACTATACACAACCCTTTTCTTCCCTATTTTGAATGTCTTCAATGACAAAAGATCATTAATCCAACCTAATAATATATCGAAAATAATACTAAAGGTTTTAAGGGTGAGATTTCCTTACCACAAAGATCCTTGCTCCACAATATGAGAATCGACCAAAACGTTCCTTAACACCTTAAATTGATTTCAACGTTCTATGATACTCACGAACACTTGAGTTCCGATCTTCTACTATCGCATTAAAATATAACAAAGAAAAGTTAATAGAAAAAATGATTATTTCGATCCAAGAGATCCTTCTTACCACAATCAAGATTTGGCCAAAACAACCATTAACTAACATAAACTAAAAAGAACTCTTACCTATTGTCCACGATTGAAAAGAAAGGATTGAGAAGGATGTCTAGATATGATGGAGAATTCGGCTATGTATAACCAAAGAAAAGAGAAAATGGTTCGGCTATGGGTACACTAACATTCGGCCATGAGAGAAATTATTGGAGAAAGTATTGATTGAAAAGAAATAAAAGAAAGAAATAAAAGATGGAAGAAAAAGATGATGATGAGGATTCAATTTTCAAAGAGAAGAAAAGAGAAAGACAAAAAATGAGTTTAGGAGCAATGTATATTCTAAGAATGGGGAGAAGAAAGAAAAGGAATGGCTTTTTGGTATTGGTAATTTCGCACTATGAGAAAAGGCATACAAAGAATACTAAAGTGATAGGCAAAATGACCAAATGGTCAAAAGATTAAGGCTTACCAAAAGCTCAAATTCGCCAAGAGAGAAAGGTTGAGAAAGAGTGGCAAAACTTGCACAAAAAGCTAAAATGACCAAAACTAATTCTTAATCCTAGCCAAGCTACTAACATATTCGGCCAACCTCTCCTAGCCACAATGCCTAATGTCCAAATATGGTCAAATGACCATGAAATAATTTCCAAAACCTTTTCCTTGATACATGCCTAATGTCCCTTATCTTTCCAAAATTTCTTGATTCCCTACCATAAGTTAACAATTACCTTATTCCTTTAGTCTACTTACCAAAATGAAAAGTCCAACCTTACCATATATATTGCTTGACACTTGCTATACTTGTGCAAAAATAAAATTATCTAGATGCTAACCGAGGATTCAACCACTCCTTCATGCCACAACTCATGCGCCAACACCACCTTACTATTTACTCATCTTATGCTACACTTTGACACTTAAATTATTTTTGCTTTTCCTTGATTTGTTCTAACCACGAGGCTTCACCAAGTTCCGCTAACAGACTACCATCCTCATATAAATTCAAATGGGCAAACATTGCTCTCAATTCAGCTTACCACCTTACAACTTAACGATCTGCTACCACATTAGCCTTTCCTGATGATACTCGATTGAGAAATCATAGTCCTTTAATGACTCCACCCTTTTTCGTTGTCTCAAGTTTAATTCCTTCCGAGTAAGAAGATATTTAAGACTCTTGTGATCCGTGATAGATGATAGACTTTTCACCATAAAGATAATGCCTCCAAATCTTTAAAGCAAACACTACCGCTAACTCAAAATCATGAGTAGGGTAGTTTACTTGGTGGTCTCAATGACGAGAAGCATAAGCCACCACTTTCCCATTTTGCATCAATATGCACTTAAACCCAGATGTGACGATCACAAGAACTCAGAACTCCTTTTCACCAAGCAGTTGAATCAAGATCAAGCTTCCACAAAATCTTCTTCAATTTCTCGAAACTTTCTTGCTGCTTATCACCCATATAAACGGTATTCCTTTCGAAAAGCTTAGTTAGGTGCAAAGAATCAACTAAAACCCTCAACAAAGCGCCTATAGTAACCACCAAACCCAAGAAACTCCGAATCTCACCATCGACTTTGGTGGTTTCCAATCCAATACCACCTCAATCTTCCGAGGATCCACCCTTATTCCTTCGACTAATACCACATGACCCAAGAAAGTCACCTCCTTAACCGTAATTCACATTTATCAATTTGGCATACGATTGATTATCTCAAAGCAACTGTAATACAATTCAAATGCGAGTCATGCTCTTCTTCACTCCTTGAATATACCAAAATGTCATCTATGAATACTACTACAAATCGGTCTAAAAATGGTTGAAAGACCCGGTTCATCATATCCATAAATGCAGCTGGTGCATTGGTCAACCCAAATGGCATCACCAAAAACTCATAGTGTCCATAACGAGTTCAAAATGCCGTTTTGTGAATATCTGCTTCTTTCACCTTAAGTTGGTGATAACCCGACCTCAAATTAATTTTGGAGAATACTGAAGCTCCCTTCAATTGATCAAACAGGTCATCAATTCTTGGCAGAGGATACCTATTTTTGATCGTTAGCTTATTCAATTACCTGTAATCAATGCACATACCCATCGACCCATCTTTCTTCTTAACAAACAAAACCGGTACTCCCTACGGAGACACACTCGGTCGAATAAAACCCCGATCCAATAATTCTTGAATTTGAGCTTTAAGTCTGGCCAACTCCTTCTGCCATTCTATAAGGAGCAATAGACACTAGAGCTGCTCCGCAAAAGCTCAATACCAAATTCCACTTCCCGATCCGAGGTATACCAGAAGTTCTTCGAAATACATCCGAAATTCCTTTACGCTTCTCACATCTTCTACCAATAACTTTTGGCATTTAAAGTACTAATAAAAGCTAGAAATGCTCCATACCCTTTTGGCACCAACTTTTTCGCCTTTAACGTAGATACCACATTTGCCAAGTAATTTTTTCGCTCGCCTATCATAACTATCTCCTTATCCTCCACAATTCTTATTGACATCCGCTTTTTAGCACAATCCAATTGCGCCCGGTGCTTGACCAACCAATCCATGCCCAAAATGATATCGAACTCACCGAAAGACAATTCCATCAAATTCGCCAAAAATATTTCTCCTTGAATTTCTAAGGGCACGCCTCTAAATAATTTATTTACCAACACCGACTGTCCTAAATGACTAATTACCTTCATCTCACTATTGAAAATTTCAGATTCTAAATTCAAGTTTCCAGATATGGTGCTAGCAACATACGAGTGGGTAGAACCAATATCTATCAAGGCAATAATAGGTATATCAAAGATGAAGAACGTACCAATTATCACATCAGGTGCATTGCCATCCTCGCGGCGTCTGACTGCATGTACCAACCCTGGTTGTCTTGCATCCGTGTTACCTCTAAGACCATTGCCTCGACCATAACCTTGACCACGCCCAAATTTCATTACCACCACAACTGGTCCACGACCTCTCGACGGTTCCGAGTACCTCGACCGGTTGTGCATCAAGATACTGAACTTCTTGAGTCATATCCATACGCCGAGGGCAATTTCTATATCGGTGATCCTAGAATATTTTTGGCCCATTTTAACAATCTAATGCTAGTATGAATTACTACGTATTTTTCTCGATTTTGCTATTTTTACAATTTTATCACAATACTTACGGGTGATATCTAACCCGAGAATGAGTGTGAAGTTACACACCGGTTATAGTGAGAACTAGACTTTCCGGTCGATACCTATACGCATCACGATAAATTAAAACGCTATAATTTACTAACAAAACCAATCTTAGAATAAGATCTAAACTTTTACCCTGGATTTCGTGGTTTGTGAAATTTCGGCTAAGATGATGATTTGATAAGGTATATTTGGTTTAATAGACGTTCATGTTATGTATAATATTTCACAAAGATATATGTGCAACCGCTTGATGTGTAAAAATATAGTTATAATAATGATTTTACTAGTATATTTTGCTATAAGGATTCGATGTATAATGGTAAATAATAAAGTGGTACATAAACATATTTGTACGTGGATTGGTTAAAAAAATGGTTTGTGCTAATTTGGTATTTATAAATATTACGTATATATATATATATATATATATGGAATGCTTTAAGATTTTATTCGATTAAATATGTAAGTGACAATTAGATTTTTGTTTGTGCTCGTGTTATAGGTGAATAAATGTATAAATATTATATGCTTATGCTATTGTTGATTTTAAATGACCATGTGATTTTAATTATGCAAGTTGTTGTATTAAGACCTGATAGAATATATACATACATATATATATATTTCATTTCTAATAGCATGAAATGATATGATTTTATCAAGTATTAGTCTGGATGGAGTGCTTGGGCTTGGTAATTGTTATAGTAAGGCCTCGTAACCCTAATCCAGCGATGGATATGGGTTAGGGGTGTTACATTTGATTGGTATCAGAGCTTACAATTTAGTCGATTCTAGGACTACCGTAGCGCGTGTGAGTCTAGCTATACATGCCTTTTTCATATATCGATAGTGTGGTGACTTCTGATATTCTAAACTGTGTTTTATATAGTAAATGGACACTGACCCTGAAAGAACCGTAGCGGATGATGTGGAGAGTGTAGCGCCTGACCGTGCACATAGATCGCTCTTAGAGACTCTCGACCGCCGGGTAGCCACGAGGGGGAGGCTAAACAAGCCTTCTATCAGATGATGAATGAGTGGTTTACCCAATTTATTTAGGCTAACCTGGCTGTACACCAACCTCCACCCCTGAATAATCCAACTCTGGTACCTTCAGCACCCCTGATGATAGATCCAATGAGATCTAGTAGGCCTCTTGTTGATAAAATCAAGAAATTTGGGTAGAGGAATTCAAGGCTAATGATGATGATGATGCAGAGCGAAATGAAATGTGGCTTGATAACACTATTCGGTACTTGATGAGCTATCCCGCACCTGCATTTAATGTTTGAAATGTGCTATATCTTTACTTGGGACACCGCTTATCACCGGTGGAATACACTAGTATCGATGGTTCCAAAAGAAAAGTGACATGGGATTTCTTCCGAATGAATTCGCAAGAAATATATCACCAGAGGTTCATCGATTGAAAACGTAAAGAATTTCTTAAACTAAAACAATGCAAATGACCGTGGATCAATATGAGCGAAAATTTGTCGATTGAGCCGATATGCTCGGAGTGTGTATCAACCGAAGCCATTATGTACAAAAGGTTTAAAGATGGTTTGAATGAAGATTTAAAGTTGCTTGTTGGCATTCTTGAAATCAAAGAGTTTGTGACACTAGTCGAGCGAGCTTGCAAAGCTGAAGAGCTCGGGAAGGAGAAAAGAAAGGCTAAGACAGAAGTTAGAGACACTCGTAAGAGACCGTCAGGTAAGAATTTCCATTCCACATCTAAGAAGTTTAGAGATGACTTCAGCCGACATAAAGCTACTTCAGATTCACCTAGACGTGATCGACCTTCAGTGGGCTCCCGAGCTACCTCGATGGCCAGTGTTGGTAACGTTCCACAGAATCGAGTTGAATGCAAGCACTGTGGGAAATGGCATTCCGAGAGTTATAGATTCCATGATCGATCTTGCTTTAAATGTGGGTTGTCAGATTATTTTATTAGAGAATGTCCGATGTTAGTTGAGCAGAATACAGTTCAGAACATTAAGTCGAGCAACACATCAGCGCGAGGTAGGCCACCTAGACATTAAGGCAATGTAGGTGGTTGTCAGAGAGGAACGAAGAACACTGCAGTTCGATCCAAGGCAAGAGCTCCAGCTAGAACTTATGTTACTCAAGCTAGAGAGGATGCTTCTTCTCCAGATGTCATTACCGGTACTTTCACCCTTTATGATATTACTGTGATTGCATTGATTGATCCTGGTTCGACCCATTCATACGTGTGTGAAACTCTAGTATTTAGTAAGACTCTGCCAGTTGAGTCTACTGAGTTCATGATTCGTGTGTCCAACCCTCTGGGTAGATGTGTGTTTGTTAATAAAGTGTGTAAAGGTTGCCCGTTGATGATTCGGGATTTTGTTTCCCGATCGATTTAATGTCATTGCCCTTCGATGAGTTTGATATAATTTTGGGAATGGATCGTTAACTTCGCATGATGCAAAGGTGAATTGCAAAAGAAAGCTTATTGATTTGAGACATCGAATGGTGAGATCATTAGAATTGAATCCAAAGATTTAAGTGGGTTTCCTCTGCTTATATCCTCGATGTTAGCCCTAAGTATGTAAGAAAAGGGTGCGAAGCTTATTTGGCTTATGTAATCGGATAATAAATTGTGTGAGAAATAGATTGAATCTATACCGATTGTATGTGAATACCCAGATGTGTTTCCTGAAGAATTATCGGGTTTACCCCCAGTACGAGAGATTGAGTTTAGCATTGAATTAGCACCGGGAACGGCTCCGATCTCAATAGCTCTATATCGGATGGCACCTACTGAGCTAAAAGAGTTGAAAGCACAGTTGCAAGAGTTAACAGATAGGGGCTTTGCACGACCAAGTTTCTCTCCTTGGGGTGCACCCATTTTTTTTATGAAAAAAAAGATGGGACGATGCGAATGTGTATTGATTATCGGCAACTGAATAAGGTAACTATAAAGAATAAATACCCGTTACCTCGGATTGATGATTTGCTTGATCAGTTGAAAGGGGCTTCAGTATTTTCGAAGATAGATTTGAGATCGGGTTATTATCAGTTGCGAGTCAAAGATACAGATGTGCCAAAGACTGCATTCCGGATGAGGTACGGAGATTTTGAGTTTTTGGTTATGCCTTTTAGGCTTACTAATGCACCTGCTATTTTTATCGATTTGATGAATCGGGTTTTTAGACAATTTTTGGATCGATTTGTGGTAGTATTTATTGATGATGTGTTGATCTACTCCAAAGATGAAATCGAGCATGCTGAGCATTTGAAATTAGTGATACAAACTTTGCGAAATTTGCAGTTGTATGCGAAGTTTAGTAAGTGTGAGTTCTAGATGAAAGAGGTCAGCTTTTTGGGACATGTTGTTTCAGCATCAGGCATTCGAGTTGATCCGAATAAAATCTCGGCTATACTTGATTGGAAGCCACCGAAAAATGTTTTCGAGATTCAAAGTTTTCTGGGACTTGCGGGTTACTATCAATGATTTGTGAAAGGTTTTTCTATGATAGCTACCCAGTTGACAAAGTTGTTGCAGAAAGATGTCAGGTTCGAGTGGTCAGAAAAGTGTCCGAAAAGTTTTGATCAGCTGAAAGCCCTTTTGACAGAAGCTCCAGTGTTAGTTTAGCCTGAATCGGGTAAAGAATTTGTTGTTTATTCTGATGCTTCTTTGAATGGTTTGGGCTGCGTTTTGATGCAGGAAGGCAAAGTTGTAGCCTACGCTTCAAGACAATTGAAGCCGCATGAAAGAAATTACCCAACACATGATTTAGAACTTGCAGCTATTGTGTTCGCATTGAAAAATTGGCGTCATTATTTATTTGGTGAGAAATGTCACGTTTACTCAGATCATAAAAGCCTAAAGTATTTGATGACTCAGAAAGAGTTGAACTTGAGACAACGTAGATGGTTAGAACTGTTGAAAGACTATGAGTTAGTGATTGACTACCATCCGAGGAAAGCTAACGTGGTTGCAGATGCATTAAGTCAAAAATCATTGTTTGATCTTCGTGCATTGAACACACAGATAGTTATGTCAAGTGATAGTTTGATCATAGCTGAGTTAAAAGCAAGACCAATGTTTATTCAGCAAATTTGTGATGCACAAAAAGCTGACAAAGATTTGATTGTTAAACGGGTTCAGTGTAGAAATAATGCAGAGTCAGAATTTTGAATTAATGAAAATGACTGCTTGAAATACAAAGGCCGAATGTGTGTACCGAGGGATGTGGAATTGATTCAGATGCTGAAACACCCCAAACCCGGCCCAAAAAGCCTAACCGGATTTGGTATGTTCCTCGAGTAAAACTTTAGCGGAATATTGTTTTGTTCAAGAAAACTTGATGATTTTAAGTAAAACGGATTAACTTAAAGATCGAGTTGGGCTTAGTTGAAAAATAGATTTGTATTTTCTTAAAACATATATATATATATATATATTACTGACAAAAACCTTTTTAAATTGTTTATCAAAAACCATTTAGTTATTTAATTGATAATTGCTCATGATGTAATTTAAAATAAATCCAAACACAAAATCTAAAAGTAGTTTATAGTGGCCTTATTACAAAAATAGCAAACCCAAAATAAAGTCTAAGTAATAAAATTTAAATTAATAAGTTTAAGTTGGGAAATCTCCACAATACTTGATACGAGCATTGGCCACCTCAAATCCTTCAACTCGATCCATCGCACTATGAATTATCCAAAAGTTTATCCCACAAAAGGGTGAGTCATAAACTCAATGTATAACACATACATTAAAAAGTCCATTTTATCATATGCTTTAAGTCCAAAATTTCACATATGGCCATAGGCCCATTTAACTCATATTTAGCCCAAAGGCCCATTTAGCTCATATTTAGCCCAAAGGCCCATTTAGCTCATATTTAGCCCAAAGGCCCATATCATAGCAGATCAAATAATAATCATTCAATATTACATGGTTATGTACATGAAATGAAATGCAAGCCCTACCACCTAAATATCCATCCCTACACACCACCCGTACTAACCAACACACCGTGGGATTACTAAATCGATCCTCCATCCACTACACACCATCGAGGCGCTTCTTGTAGTCAACATGCACATCGCCTTATAATGTTGTGGCAAAGCCACCAAAACAGATGTGACCAAGTCACCGATCAAGTCCAAATTTCAAATACGTGACCAAGTCACCAGATTCACATATGTGACCTAAGTCACCGGAGTTCAAATATGTGACCGAGGTCACCGAGTCAAATATGTGACCGAAGTCACCGGAATCAAATATGTGATCGAAGTCACCGAAAATGTGGTAAAACCACCAGAATACCTCCTCCTTTATCAACAATACCCATATGCCCATGCACATACATATCAAATCGATTTTCATGCTATTTACCCCACAAAACATAATATAATCATACTCATTTCATATTTATGCATATAGTAAAATAAACGGAATATTGGGGTAAACATACACAATTTTGTATACCAATGATTGGTATCCACAAACAAACATATTGTCATATAATCACTTTTTAAAATATAGATCTATGGAAATTTTAATGTAAGGTTACACACCTTGTGACAGTGAGAACAATACCCTCTCGTTCGTCAACACCTAATTAATTAACACACTTGGTTAGTATACACTATTGTTAACAAAACTATACTTATTGACGAGAGATCTAATTCCTTACCCTTGAATTCTCGAACGACAGTTATTTGTGGTTTTTCTCCACTAGATGGATCAAAACCCACCGATATTCCACCAACATAAAGTGGTTCGATTGTACGCACTACTTCAAATAACCGATCCTCGTTAGCAGAGGGTCCACAACCCGGTGGAAAGTCTCTAACCGCCGATACATCCCTTCGTTTGTAGTTCAATGGTAAAGGAATACCTCCTCTCTTCCAAACACTCCGTACGGCTCTTTTCTTACCTATCTTGTTGATCTTAAAACACCCCTAAAAATATGATCGATTAGTAGTCTATCTAAATAAATCGATATGATCTAAATTAATAACCTTACCTTGATGATTTCGAATGGTCACTTAAATGTTGTCTTCAACAAAGATCTTTGAAAAATCTTTTCAAATGATTCGGCCTAGGAGAGAAATTAAAAGATCATGATTCTAATTTTGCTAAAGTAAAAAGAATTGATGAAAATGATTGATAAAATCTTACTTTGAGTTCTTCAAGATTCGGCCTTAACAAAAAGAAAAGAATATGATGATTCCAATATGATGGTTTCGGTTTTGAGGGAAAGAAGAAAGATAATGGAAATGATAGAAGAGAGAGAAGAAAGAAAAGATGATGTTAAAGAAAAGAAAAGGGATAGGTTTAGAGACCTATGCACATTCGACCAAAGAGGTAAAAAATTGAAGAAAATGGTTCTTGATCCTTTGTAGTTTCAAGAAAGAGGAAAGAAAAGAGAGAAATAAAATGAAAAGAAAAGAAAAGGAGAAATGATCAAAGAGAAAGGAGATTGGTTTTGGGGCTTAGATGCATTCGCCAAGAGGGAGAAATGAAGAAGAAAATGGTGCTTGAACCTTTTGGTACTTTCGGTAATGAGAGAAAAGGAAGAAAAGAAGAAAGGCTTTCCAACTTTTGAGGCTTTTGACAAGAATTTTGAGAGAGAGGAATTTTAACCAAATGGTCAAAATGTGAACCAAAACATAGAGAAGTTTTGCCTAATTCCCCAAAGCAAGATTCGGCTAAGAGGAGAATTTTTGGAGAAATGAGAAAAGATGGACAAATTTTTACTAGGATTTTTGGCCAACTAGCACCCTAATGGCTACACTAATTTTTGGTCAACCTTAGCCAGCATCCTCCCCCTTTTTCCTCCTTGTTTCTTCCCCATCATATCCAAAATTTCCAAGACAATTAATCACTCCCTTAGCCCTTCATGCCATCTAGGTTCATGGTCAAATGACCATGAACAAACTCCCAAAACATTGCCCTATATCATGCCTTTTGCCCCCCTCATCTTATCATCAACTTATGATTCCATACCATAAGTTCTTAGCTTACTTTTTCACTTGGTCAAATAGCCAAAATTAAGAGAACACTCATCCACTCTAGAACATTCTTGGCCGACACTTATAGGGAAGAAAACAAAAAAATAAAATCCTCCCTTATGCTAGCTTGGAGATTCGAACCTCACTCCTCAAGCACACATCCATGCATAACCACCTTGCCAATTACTCAATTCATGCTAAAACCTCTTATCATTAATTCTTAAGGCCTAACTTGCTTAGCTTTCTCTAATTAATAGGAATTAAAAGTTTTACTAAGCATTCACTTAATTAATGAAGCTCAAATAACTTCCAAAAATACACTTAATAATAATTAAGCATGCAACATCATTCAATTAAGTAAGATGCATAACCCCTAATTATCAGGATGTTACAGATGCTATTGAAAGAAGCTCATAATAGTCAGATGTCGATACATCCGGGTAGCACGAAAATGTATAATGACTTGAAATAGTTCTACTGGTGGCCTGGTATGAAACGAGATATATCTGAATTTGTTTCAAGGTGCTTAATTTGTCAGCAAGTAAAAGCCGAACATCAGGTGCCTTCTGGGTTGCTTTAGTCGATCATGATACCTGAATGGAAATGGGATAGAATCACTATGGATTTTGTATCTAGTTTGCCTATGACACCGAGCAAGAAAGATGCAGTCTGGGTTATAGTTGATAGATTGACCAAATCGGCTCATTTTGTACCAATTCGAACGGACTACTCACTTGATAAACTTGCTGAATTGTATATATCACAAATTGTGAGGTTGCATGGTGTGTCGAGTTCCATTATTTCGGACAGAGACCCGAGATTCACATCACGATTTTGGAAAAAGTTGCAAGATGCTTTAGGTACTAAACTTCATTTTAGTATAGCCTTTCATCCGCAGATGGATGGACAATCCGAGAGAACTATTCAGATACTTGAGGACATGTTGAGATGTTGCATTCTCGAATTTGAAGGTACTTGGGAACGATACCTACCTCTGATTGAATTTGCCTATAATAACAGTTTTCAATCTAGTATCAAAATGGTGCCCTATAAAGCCTTGTACGGGCGAAGGTGTCGAACACCATTATACTGGACTGAGCTCAGTGAGAATAAGTTACACGGGGTTGATTTGATTAAAGAAACCAAACTGAAAGTAGCTATTATTAGAGATAATTTGAAAACTGCCTCAGATCTTCAAAAATCCTATGCTGACTTGAAACGTAAAGACATTGAATTTCAAGTTGGAGATCGAGTATTCTTGAAAGTTTCTCCGTGGAAAAAGGTACTCCGATTTGGTCGAAAAGGCAAACTTAGTCTGAGATTCATCGGACCTTATGAAATTACTGAACGTATTGGGCCTGTTGCTTATAGGTTGAAGTTTCCTTCGGAGTTAGAAAAGATACATGATGTATTTCATGTTTAATGCTTCGTAAGTACAGATCAGATCCGTCTCATGTGATCACACCATCTGAGATTGAAATTTGTCCCGATATGACGTATGAGGAAGAATTGATCCGTATTTTAGCTCGGGAAAAGAAAGAGTTAAGAAACAAGAAAATTCCATTAGTGAAAGTACTGTGGAAAAGGCACGGAGTTGAAGAGGCTACGTGGGAGCCTGAAGATTTAATGAGGCAACAATATCCGATGTTGTTTAACGGTAAGATTTTCGGGATGAAAATCCTTAAGGGAGAGTTGTAATGCATCGAATTTGACCCTAATCGAATCGGTGGTTTTGGGACCACGAATCGAGTCTCGAGAAATAATTTAATATTTTATTTTGTGTTTAATATGTGTGAATTAAAATATGTGAAAGTTTCAGAGAAAATTTCATTGTTTGGGTGCTTAATTTGACAAAAAGGACTTAATCGCGTAAATTTTAAAAGTCTCAAACTATAGTGTAAAGTGCCTATTTGATGATGGCTTTTTAAAGTGGAGCATTAAAAGGGTAAATAACCCATTTTTGAGTTAGTGGGTGGCCTATGTCAAGAATACCCTTAAGTTATATGTTAGTTTTATTTTATATTAAAGGTTAAATTAGTAATTAAATAATTACTTTTATAATATGTTAAAATAACATAAACAAAAGCCACCATCTTTATCATTCTCTCATGGTGAATATTGAGAAATAAAAGGGGGTTTTGTTCTTTGATTTTGGCACTTGGAGGCTTGATTTCAAGGTTAGTTTGAATTTAGTTTTGTTAATTTTTACGTTTTGAGATCGTTGCTTGAAATCGTAGCCAACCCATGTTGTAATTTTTAAATCGAGCATGTCTAAGGTTCGCCATTAACATTGTTATATGATAATTGATGTTTGATGAATTTAATTTTAAGATAGGATTAAGATTGATAAGTTTTGTATTGAAGTTTTAGTGAAAATTGAGTAAATATAACTAATTTGTAAAAATAAAAATTTGAGAGGGCTTAAATGCAAAATAAATGAAAGAAATGGACTTATATAGTCCTTATACATATTCGCCCTTGAGTGTTGTGTTGAAATAATGTGTATTTTGTGTTTTGTGCAATTAGGACTAAAGTGTAAAATGTGAAACACTAGGGTAAAAGGGTAATTTACCCATTAATGTGATTTGGGACTAAATTGAATTGAAATGTACTTGAATGAGTTGAATTTAATGTGTTTTAGATCAAGAGCAAAGAAAAGCGGAATTGGATCGGGGAAGACAAAGGTTCTCGAATAGTCGATTTATACGGTCTATCGACAACCGAGGTAAGTCCTTAAGCAAATATACGTTAAAGATTTATTTACAATTATGATGAATGATGAAAATGGAATATTTAAAGTATAATTATAGACAATAGCCGAATGTAGAAGTATGGTATTGAATTAAATTTACTTTGTAAAATGATAAGTGTATAAATATGTTTTGGTTGGTATGTGAAAGTAAAATGATCTATATGAGTTGTTTGCATTGTTGATGTTATGAAATGAGTGCTGAATTGATGATCATATCTATATCAGGCTTTAAGCCTAGTAGGCTTCGTGCCGGTGTTATTTATCGGGCTAAATGCCTAGAAAGCCTTGTGCCGGTGATGTAATTCGGGCTAAATGCCTAGTAGGCCTTGTGCTGGTGATGTAATTTGGGCTATGAGCCTAGCAGCCTTGTGCCGGTGATGTATATTAGGCTTATTGCCTAGCAGGCTTAATGCCGGTGATCAAGTTCAGACTTCGAGTCTAGCAGGCTTAATGCCGATAATGTGTTATAAATTCTTTACAAGGTGGGATGAAAATACTTCAATAAACAAAATGCTCGGGTAAAAATAAAAGTTTATAGATATAAGGAACAAGGTAAGTGATTATCTTTCCTTTCAAATTACATAAGTGATAGAATGGTTAAAGTTTTGATAATGAGTTTTTATGATATGTACATTTGAATTACTCATTAATAAGTGTGATATGTATATTGAATATAAGTTTGGTGATATCTTTGAGATTCTACAAAGATAAAAATGTCAAAGGTGAAAGTTATTGAAAATACATATCTCAGATATATATGATTAATCGTTTATAAATTGTGATATATGTTATACTTGTTGATAAGGTAATATGTGAATACTTAAGGCTTAAAGTGCTAGAAGGGTTGTATACCTTCAATGAGGAATTAATAAATGATAAGTTATAGAGACTACTGTTCAATTATAATGAAATTATTATTTGTTAAATTACTTGGACTTATAAGTATATTTATATATGTATGTGTGCTAAATGTTGGAATATTTGATCGTTGTTTCAGAATGCTTAGGACTTACTAAGCTAGTGAGCTTATTTCGTGTGTGCTCTTTGTTCTGCTTTTATAGATTTTCCATCAAGCTACGGGCATCCGAGGATTATCGGAAAGGTCAACCACACTATCTCCCTTTTGGTACTTAATCTAAGTTTTAAACCGAAGGCATGTATAGGTTAGACTAAGGGTTAGATTAATGACTTTCGCCTTGTATATATATGAATAGCCTTGCGAAATGGCTATTTCTTTTGATTAAGTTAAATTCTATGTTCTTGATCTAATGGATTGATTATGATATTAAGGGATGTGAAATTCGCCATGGTTTAATCATGTATGGAATATGGTCAAATAATAAGCCTATTATATCTAGATGTGATGCATTCGGGTTAAGCATGACATATTAATATGTTTTGCATTTGTTTTGTTTTGGTTCGAATGAGGTGGATGCGATTGAGATGATGTTCTTTGGGTTGTAAATAAATTTGGTCTATTTGGATTATTAAAATGCCATGTTAATGTTGATAAGTAGTAAGTTATTTTAACCTATAATCGGTCATGATATATATATTTGGTATGATTTGGTTTTGTGGTTTATGACATTTTGGGCTAAGATGATGATTTGATAAGGTATATTTGGTTTAATAGACGTTCATGTTATGTATAATATTTCACAATATATATGTGCAACCGCTTGATGCGTAAAAATATAGTTATAATAATGATTTTACTAGTATATTTTGCTATAAGGATTCATGTATAATTGTAAATAATAAAGTGGTACATAAACATATTTGTACGTGGATTGGTTAAAAAATGGTATGTGCTAATTTGGTGTTTATAAATATTACGTATATATATATATATGGAATGCTTTAAGATTTTATTCGATTAAATATGTAAGTGACAATTAGATTTTTGTTTGTGCTCGTGTTATAGGTGAATAAATGTATAAATATTATATGCTTATGTTGTTGTTGATTTTAAATGACCATGTGATTTTAATTATGCAAGTTGTTGTATTAAGACCTGATAGAATATATACATATATATATTCATTTCTAATAGCATGAAATGATATGATTTTATCAAGTATTAGTCTTGATGGAGTGCTTGGGCTTGGTAATTGTTATAGTAAGGCCTCGTAACCCTAATCCGGCGACAGATATGGGTTAGGCGTGTTACATTGGGTCACTTTTCTTTACCTAATATATTGTTTCTTTTGGTTACATTTCCTCATTACCGAAATTCCCTCTTATTCTATAGTGTTCCTTCTACTCATCTTTTCTCACTTTTCATCCAATTCTAGCTAGTACAATTTGAGCCGTGTGTTACAAATCTCTTCTTGGCCAAAACCCCTACTTCTTTTTCTTCCTAATCTTCAAGTGGTTGATTCCATTCTTCTCACCTTTCGGTTTCCATTGCGATGTGTCCCAAAACTGAATAGTGGTTCTTACGTTTTGCTATTGTGCCGAATCTTTTCTTCCATTCGACTTTTCTCTGAGTTAAGTTAAGCCGAAACACTCTTTTGCCGATTTTTTAGATAATCAAAAGGTGAGGATCGTTAAAATCAATGGCAGTAAAGGAGCGAGTGGTGGTAGTCAAAAGGCGGGGTTGATTAACGGGACTCCGTAGAGGGAGATCGCATAGTGGTAAGTGATTCAAGTGTAAGTAATACGTTGGGTATGAAATCTTTTGGAAATTTGAGGCTAACTTTTGGTTGGTATTGTTCTAGGGGCAACGAAGAGTGGTTCTCTAGGAAATCCTAATAAGGTGTGTAATTTTGTACCCTTCCGAATACATGTTGGAAATGGTGTATGATCCCACACTTCTCTGAATCTTTGCATGAAATGTTTTGTGATTCGGTCGAAAGATCGAAAAATCAAAAATCAGCATCTGTGATCACTCGGGCGTGCGTATGTTCGTAGTGGTAACCATATTTTGCAATGAAACAGTTTTTGGTTAGCAGTAGTGACGTGATTTTGAAAAATAATGAAAAATAGAAGTAATGGAATTAGAAAGCGAATAAGATATACAATTAAAGCTTACTATGTCTAGTTTTATATGAGAGAAGCAGAATAGGAAGGTGAATTTTACATTCCGTGATATTTTAATTTTAGTGAGACCGGTTCTGAATGACTTTGTGGTTCTCTATTTTGTCTTGGAAAAATCATTCAAAATTTGAAAAATCGAATTATGAGTTATAGTTTATATATATGGATTCCTTAGTGAGTCTATTTTCAATAGAAACAAGTGGGAGCAACATATGAAAACCGTACAGTGAGATATTTGAATTTAAGTCAAGAGAGGTCAGAACTGTTGGTCAGTCAAATAGGGGAAACTTTATTTAATAAACTGTACTAATTCGCTAAGCCAAAAATTCTATAAAACTTTTAGTAAGAAAATATTTAAGTCTAGTTTCAAGGAAAATTTACGGATCTAAATTTCGAGTTTCCTAGCTTGAGTTGTAGTCAAATTAGTCAATACGACGCAGATGGACAGTTTCAATTTTTATGCCCCAAATTAGTAGTTAAGTCCGGGGTTGAGAAATTACGAACCCTTGGATGATAAATTACCGAAATACCCCTGAGTTGTGATATTACCGAATTACGAAAATGCCTTAATGGGCCAAGTTACGAAAATACCCCGATGGGCTGATTTGCTAGATTGCCTTAGTGGGTCGAATTGTAAAATGCTATAATTGTCTGATTTACCGCAATCAATTATTGGATTAATGATTGTTGTTTATGTATATAACACCCTGGTTCTAGGGGTTATGCCTTTAGTGCATATCTCAGGTGTTGGTAGGCTTTTTGTGTGTTTGGGCAAGTTTTACGGGGATTGGAGAACCCCGGGAAGGTAGGTGATGGCTTAAGGAATTATGGAATTTTGAGTGGTAAGAAGGGAGCTTTGCTTTAGGGGTCTTAAGAGAATTGTTTGGGAGCTTAAGACACAAGGAATGGCTTGGCAGAGTGGCAAGGTAGGCGCCACTTAGAGCATGGTGAAGTGACGCCACTTGTAAGAGGAAGGGGTCTCAGGTTCGAGCTGCAAATGCAGCATTTTGGTTTGTTTTTGCGTCATGAGCAAGGGGGAGAGTTGGATTCGGCCAAGGCACTTAAAAGGAGGATTTTGACTTGTTCAAAGTGTTTTGAATGAGTGGCTAGGAGAAGAGATGAGTTGGAATTAATTTGAAAAGGTTTGAAAGATGGGTGTAGAGTAAAGATAGGAGAAAATCTTGGGATTTTGAGAAGGGTTGTGTTAGTGGCCGGTTTTGGGAAGCTAGGGGAGGGCATTTTTGGTTTTCTTGGAGGGTGTTAGGTGGGTGCCGTATTTAGTAGTATAAATAGGGGGTGCTCACCTTTGGCCACCTTTTACCATTTGTTCTCTCTTGTCAAAGTTGTCCCCTATTTCTTTTATGTGCCAAATTCCTTTGGTCCCTTGTCAATCTTAGTTTCCTTCTTAAGCCTCCATCCATTTTCTTCCCATTCTCTACCACACTAAAATGCCCTCCTCCTCACTGCTTGCTTTGGCCAAACTTCGTGGTCACTTAGCCGATTTCTTTTTCTCTCCATTTCACTTGAGCCTAAATCACCTTTAAAACCCGCCATTGCCGAATATCCCAACACCATCTAGGGCCTTGCCGAATCATCCATTCTCCCATTCTCTCTGCGTTGGTTACAAGTCCCGGAGCCGAACCTTACTTTCTTGTGGTGGCCGATTCTTGGTTAGAGAAAAAGGGAGCGGTTAGCAAGGTAAGGGTGCGATAGTTTCCTTGTGTTATGGATTCTTGTCTTGGCCGAATGGCCCTTAGTGTTCTCTATTATGTGCTAAGGCCGATTATAGGGGAGAAGAGCCTAACGCAGGAGACCCTTTTCGGGATTCAAGTTGAGTTGGTTAGGAATATTTATTAAGATTTGATACCTAGTTTATGACTTGGGGGTTAACCGTTGTTCTGATTAAGAGTTTTGATGGAGGCCAATACCAGTCAAGGTGGGGAAGGGAAAGCTCCTGTTCTGAAGTTCAAGAGGAGA
Organism: Gossypium rotundifolium; assembly: GCA_025506655.1. Classification (NCBI taxonomy): domain Eukaryota; kingdom Viridiplantae; phylum Streptophyta; class Magnoliopsida; order Malvales; family Malvaceae; genus Gossypium; species Gossypium rotundifolium. The sequence goes on from CP106728.1 coordinate 33,046,984, forward strand.
GCTGTCTCGGCAGTTCGAGATTGGCCACCGGGTGGGGCAAAGAAAGTGATAGTTATAGGCGATAGTTGTTGTTTCGCTAAGCGATAGCATTGGGATCGAAAGTTTAGAACTGCAAGTGTTAAGGTGCGTAATCATCGCACTATTTCTTCGGTTAATTGCTTGCTAATGCTAATGTATATGAATGATGTGTGATAGCCGATCATAATGGCTTAGGTGGTGAATACCCTTGTTTTGGGTAATCGGATATCAAGTGAGTAAGGTTGTGATTTTAAGTTATTACGATGTATATATATGTCTGATGTGGTAATGGTATGGGATGTATGCTTATTTTATATGATGACTTAACATGTGGCATTTACATACTTGCATGGGATTTGAATTGGATGGAGGAAGGAAGGGTGTACACATTGATGTACGTGGTCTAATGTTAGCCTCGTGCTACATTAGCGCTTGATGGTTAGTCGTGTGCTTCATCAAGGAGATGTTATTAGGTGCCCATCTCGGCGGTTGATAGCTAAGTGCATCACCGTAGATGGATTATTATTGGGATCACGATGTGATCGGTGGCTCACCACTACCTTGTGCAGCAGTCTCCGAGGTAGGATATGTGGGATCACTCGATTGTGATCGGTGGATTAGCTACTACCTTGAGCAGGAGTCTGCTAAGGTTGGCGATGGATGGATCTAGGTTGGGCTGTGATGCATGATTGCATGAATGGTTCGTGGATTGTATGGTTATGAGCCAAGCCCATACGTGTGGAAATATGTGTTATGATTATGCATTGAGTCTGTGGACTCACCCAATTATTTCTTAACCATTTTAGGTGATGCGTAAGGTTTGACCGGGTTCGGAGAGGACACAGGGTGGCCCATGCAGAAGAAGATATTTTGACTATTTTAAGCTTATTTATATTAAGTATTTGGTTTAAATATTGATTGTAATAAGGCCCTTTTATTTATTTTTGGAATCATTTTATTATCATTTTAATTATGGTTTGATTAATTTGAATTACAATGTGAAAATGGTTTTATTTTAGCAACCTTTCATTTAATAAATATAAGTTAATAAAGTTTTTAATTTGGACATCTTATAATGTCAAGTTTACTTATACTTTTAAATAAACACTATTTTTAAAAGTTGACAAATTTTAATGTTTAATGCTAAAGTCAATAGATTTTCAACCGTTCTTCCGCAAAGGACATAACCAGATCCGTCGGGGCTTGTGGGCCGGGTTTGGGAATGTTACAAATTGGTATCAGAGCACGGTTCAAAACTCGACTTTGAGGGTTTGGGCCCAAAACAGTTTTCAAAATGGGCTTTTCAAAATATGGGCTTTTATAAAAGTTTTCGAGTTATTCGGCATGGCACTGCATTCTCCTACCAAGTCCACCTGTAAGTACTTTTAGCTTTTGAAGTAATTTGTTTGTGTGATTTATTATGGGCTTGATTGGGCTCGTAGATTAGAATATTAAGGCTTTTGGACCCTAGGATTAGTATACTCAAACATATGCATAAGACTTAAAGATTACTAAACAAACTGTGAAGTTAGTCGCCGAGTTAAGGTGTGGTAACCATGTGACGCATGTCTAGGATTGGTATTCAAGAAGAGCTTGGTATTTAAGCGGTCCTAGCGACTCACCTCCTCTTTACTCGAATCCTACCAAAAGTAGCTACGATTCACCTTAACCAAGAGGACTTATTCATAGGCTAAACCAGTTACTAAAACCCGAAAGGGATTAGCCTTACTGTTTTAAAACCATTAGTTTTAAAATCTTCAAATTTACTCTTTGGATTGTAAACCCTAAATTTGATTTTGAAAGATGTTTTCTCAATTTACAAAATTTCAAAATTTGATTTTGAAAGATGTTTTCTCAATTTACAAAATTTCAAAATGCCCTAGTGCCAAAATTATAAAAATGCCCCTGTATTATAAAATTACCATGCCACCCCCCAACTTTTGATAAAATGATTTTTACTTTGTGCAATACCAAAATCTCGAGTTTTCAAAATATTAAGATACCCTGATTTTGGAAATTTACGAAAATACCCCCAGTTGATAAAATTTCGAAAATATCCTTGGTTTCTAAAATTTTTTTATTTCCCCAATTTCAGTTAAACTTTTTAGTTTGCAAAAGTACTCGAAAATCTTGTATTTCAAAATAGTACCTCGACTTTGGAAATTTACATAATTACTCTGATTGATAAAATTAACAAAATACCCCTGTAGGAAAATGACGAATTTACCCCTGGGTTGGAAATGCTCTAGAAGGTGGCATGGATGAATGAATGTGTCTTTAGTGAAGAATGTGAATGTTTGAATTAGAATAGAGAACTTTAGATGAAACTTTGATTGATCGAAATAACCACTCTCGGAAACTTCTTTTCATAAAATTTTGCTCGTGATTAATCAGTGGAACAAAATGTCTAATGCATAAAAATTTCTTAAATCAGACTAAACCGAGGCGCTAGATATGAGTTCTAGGGGGCGTGGTTGCAATACTCGTGGATGTGGTAGAGGCAGGATGGCGATGATCGTAACTAGTTGGGTCCGCCATGGGTCGAGAATGGTGCCGCCACCACCGCTGAGGTTGAACATCAGGATTAGATAGGATGAGACGATGCAGTATCGCAGGCTATGCTACGGGTGCTCGAGAGAGTGGTAGGAGCCAATGTGGGCAATGGAACTCGAAAGTCAGTGGTTGAAAGACTTAGGTCGAATGGAGCCGAAGTTTTTAGAGGAGTGTCTGGGGTAGCTCCGAACGTGGCAGAGTACTGGCTTGAGGTGGTGGAAAGGATTATGGACGACTTAGACTTAACTGCTGAGGAGAAGCTTAAGGGTGCTATTTCATTGTTACGAGATGAGGCCTACCAGTGGTGGCTCACTGTTAAGGAAAGTACCCCTGCCGATCGAGTGGACTGGGGTTACTTTAAGATCAAGTTTGAAGGAAAGTATGTCGGAGCGAGCTATGTGGATGCTCAGAGGAAGGCGTTCCTCAATTTGGTGCAAGGAGGCAAGTCAATAGCGGAGTACGAGGTTGAGTTTCTGCGTTTGAGCCGGTATGCTCGGGGCATCGTGCCTACGGATTATGAGAGATCGCCGATTTAAAGATGGGTCATGGATGAGTTACGGGTTTTGATTGCTCCGCAACGAGAAAGAGACTTCGTTGTGTTAGTGGAGAAAGCTCGGATAGCTGAGGAGGTCAAGAGGACTGAGAGGCAGAATAGAGATAGAGAAAGAAATCGGGATAAGAGGAGTTCGGGTCCGTCTGAATCGTTTGAGAGATTTCAGAAAAGACCGAGGGTTGAGACTTCTGATTGTATTTCTAAGCCGGTTGCGGGGAACCCAGATCGTCCGTGTGCTCGAGTGGAAGGTATCATGTTGGCGAGTCTTTGGAATCGAGTTTGAGAATGCTTCGATGCAAGTCCAAGTCTCATCGATTAAGGATTGTCCCTGTGATCTGAATAGGACTTGGACAGTAGGCCAAGGTTATGTGCAGCCGGGCAGAGGTGGTCAGCAGGCGACATGGGGTCGTGGTCCGAACCATGGAGGCAATGGTTCCGGTTGAGGCCATGGAGCTTTAGGCCACAGTAATGGTGGCACTGAGGCAAGGCATCCAGGTCTGGTCTATGCAGTCCGTCGGAGAGAGGATAGTGATGTGCCTAAGTGCCGGTGGTAAGTTTCTTATGCCTAGAATATTCTCTATTGTTTTGTTCGCTATAGTGGCGCTTTATCTTCGCTTGCTAGTGAAGTATTTAGAACCTTGAGTGTGGACTTAGATACTATACCTAGAAATTATGATAGCTCTCTAAGATCAGAGTGCGCAGCAATAGCGTAGTCTGGTGTTAGTCTAGCCAAGTAATTTCAAGGACGAAATTTTTTTTAGGAGGGTAGAATTGTAACATCCTGGTTTTAGGGGTTATGCCTTTATTGCATATCTCAGGTGTTGGTAGGCTTTTTGTGTGTTTGGGCAAGTTTTACGGGGATTGGAGAACCCCGGAAGGTAGGTGATGGCTTAAGAAATTATGGAATTTTGAGTGGTAAGAAGGGAGCTTTGCTTTAGGGGTCTTAAGAGAATTGTTTGGGAGCTTAAGACACAAGGAATGGCTTGGCAGAGTGGCAAGGTAGGTGCCACTTAGAGCATGGTGAAGTGACGCCACTTGTAAGAGGAAGGGGTCTCAGGTTCGAGCTGCAAATGCAGCATTTTGGTTTGTTTTTGCGTCATGAGCAAGGGGGGAGAGTGGGATTCGGCCAAGGCACTTAAAAGGAGGATTTTGACTTGTTCAAAGTGTTTTGAATGAGTGGCTAGGAGAAGAGATGAGTTGGAATTAATTTGAAAAGGTTTGAAAGATGGGTGTAGAGTAAAGATAGGAGAAAATCTTGAGATTTTGAGAGGGGTTGTGTTAGTGGTCGGTTTTGGGAAGCTAGGGAGGGCATTTTGGTTTTCTTGGAGGGTGTTAGGTGGGTGCAGATTTAGTAGTATAAATAGGGGTGCTCACCTTTAGCCACCTTTTACCATTTGTTCTCTCTTGCCAAAGTTGTCCCCTATTTCTTTTATGTGTCGAATTCCTTTGGTCCCTTGCCGAATCTTAGTTTCCTTCTTAAGCCTCCATCCATTTTCTTCCCATTCTCTACCACACTAAAAACGCCCCTCCTCCTCACCTGTTTGCTTTGGCCGAAACTTCAGGGTCACTTAGCCGACTTCTTTTTCTCTCCATTTCACTTGAGCCTAAATCACCTCTAAAACCTGCCATTGCCGAATATCCCAACACCATCTAGGGCCTTGCCGAATCATCCATTCTCCCATTCTCTCTGCGTTGGTTACAAGTCCCAGAGCCGAACCTTACTTTCTTGTGGTGGCCGATTCTTGGTTAGAGAAAAAGGGAGCGGTTAGCAAGGTAAGGCTGCGATAGTTTCCTTGTGTTATGGATTCTTGTCTTAGCCGAATGGCCCTAAGTGTTCTTTGTTATGTGCTAAGGCCGATTGTAGGGGAGAAGAGCCTAACGCAGAGCCCTTTTCGGATTCAAGTTGAGTTGGTAAGGAATATTTATTAAGATTTGATACCTAGTTTATGACTTGGGGGTTAACCGTTGTTCTGATTAAGCGTTTTGATGGAGGCCAATACCAGTCAAGGTGGGCAAGGGAAAGCTCATGTTCCGAAGTTCAAGAGGAGAGCTATCTCGGCAGTTCGAGATTGGCCACCGAGGTGTGGGCCAGTAGCAGGTGATAGTTATAGGCAGATAGTTGTTGTTTCACTAAGCGATAGCATTGGGATCGAAAGTTTAGAACTGCAAGTGTTAAGGTGCGTAATCATCGCACTATTTCTTCGATTAATTGCTTGCTAATGCTTATGTATATGAATGATGTGTGATAGCCGATCATAATGGCTTAGGTGGTGAATACCCTTGTTTTGGGTAATCGGATATCAGGTGAGTAAGGTTGTGATTTTAAGTTATTACGATGTATATATATATGTTTGATGTGGTAATGGTATGGGATGTATGCTTATTTTATATGATGACTTAACATGTGGCATTTACATACTTGCATGGGATTTGAATTGGATGGAGGAAGGAAGGGTGTACACATTGATGTACGTGGTCTAATGTTAGCCTCGTGCTACATTAGCGCTTGATGGTTAGCTGTGTGCTTCATCAAGGGAGATGTTGGCTAGGTGCCCATCTCGGCGGTTGATAGCTAAGTGCATCACCGTAGATGGATTATTATTGGGATCACGATGTGATCGGTGGCTCAGCCACGGCCTTGTGCAGCAGTCCGCCAAGGTAGGATATGTGGGATCACTTTGGTTGTGATCGGTGGATTAGTCATGGCCTTGAGCAGGAGTCCGCTAAGGTTGGCGATGGATGGATCTAGGTTGGGTGTGATGCATGATTACATGAATGGTTCGTGGATTGTATGGTTATGAGCCAAGCCCATACGTGTGGAAATATGTGTTATGATTATGCACCGAGTCCGTGGACTCACCCAATTATTTCTTAACCATTTCGTGATGCGTAAGGTCGGACCGGGTTCGGAGAGGACACGTGGTGGCCCATGCGTAAGAAGATATTTTGACTATTTTAAGCTTATTTATATTAAGTATTTGGTTTAAATATTGATTGTAATAAGGGCCTTTTATTTATTTTGGAATCATTTTATTATCATTTTAATTATGGTTTGATTAATTTGAATTACAATGTGAAAATGGTTTTATTTTAGCAACCTATTTGTTTAATAAATATAAGTTAATAAAGTTTTTAATTTGGACATCTTATAATGTCAAGTTTACTTATACTTTTAAATAAACACTATTTTTAAAAGTTGACAAATTTTTATGTTTAATGCTAAAGTCAATAGATTTTCAACCGTTCTTCCGCAGTGACATAACCAGATCCGGTCAGGGCTTGTGGGCCGGGTTTGGGGATGTTACAATGTATGTGAATATTATGTTATTATATATGTTGCATCTCTGCATATTGAATGGGATGGGAAAATTGAATGAAGAGAAGTGTAGTTTGGTGGCACTGCCACAAATTCTGATAATGGCTATGTGCCAAATTAAATATGGCTTTGTGCCATCGTGATTAAGGCTATGTGCCGAATACTTTACCGTATATGATACTCTGGTGGCTCAGCCACAAATATTAGAAAAAGTAGTTTGACTGTAGCGTTTCTGGTGGCTCAGCCACAATATTATAAATGGCAATTTGCCTGCGATTGGAGTGTTTGGCGGGGTAGGTTGACTTGATCCCCACAGGTGTGATGGGATGGTACGGGTGGTGTGTAGCAGATGGATTACTAGGATGGGTTGGATTGCATTACATTATCTGCATTATCATGTTTATAAGGCTAAGGCCCAGTTTGTTTTGTAAATGGGCTTCAGCCCAAGATTATGCTACATGGGCTCCGGCCCAAGATATTGCTAAACCAAGTTCGAGCCCAGTGGTTGACTGAAGGGATTACGACCCAGTTCTTGTAACTCACCCCCTTCTTTCTTAATCCTTGTAGGTAAATCTCAATGACGAGGACTTGGGCCCATGGATGACTCGGTGGAGGCCATACTTTGGAAATAAATGTTTCAATCTTTAGTAAATTACTTTTCTACTCGATTTTGTTATTTTTGCTATTTGGGTTTTTATGTTGTAATAAGGCCTCTCGGGTAAACTTTAATTTGCTTTATATTTGAACGTATTTATTATTTTTCTTAAATTGTTTTATATGGGGATTTTTCTAAGATCTTAAATAACGGTTTCCAACATTGATCTGATTAACAAATGGATTTCATAACAAATTTGTACAAATAATTTAACTCGGACTTTCTTTCAAATGATCAACGATTTTTTTTTAAAGTCACGGTTTTAAAATATCACGAATTTGAATATCAAATCTTCAATTAACCTCACGAGATTTATAGTATTTTATTGAAGGTTTCTATTTAAACTTGTTTTCTTCAATTACACCTATTTTAGTACGAATCACAAGATCCTTTATATGTTTTCTTCATTGTGACACACCAGATTTGGACCTAACTTCTAGGCTGGGTTTGGGGTATTACAGTATCTATATGAACTTACTAAGATGATTATGTACTATGAATGGATGGAATGATATGTGAATTTATGCTCGAATGAGCTATGTGTATTCATGATATTTGAGTTGAAGAATTTGGTATGATATGGCTAGACATATGAGCCAATGAATATGAGATGAATTTGTTAAGAGAACTATAAATGACATCTTATCAATTGGAATATGTGTATTGTATGTTATGTTTATTTGTATATGGCTTACTATGTAACACCCCAAACACGGCCCATGTGGTATGACCAGATCTGGCATGTCACACGAAGAAAACGAGTAAAGAACTTGTGATTCTTAATAAAGATATTGTTATTTGGTTATAGTTTAAGAAAACAAGTTTGTTTAGAAATATTTGATAAAAATACTACTAATCTTTGAAAGGCTGATTGAAAAAAAAAATCGATATTTGAACTAGTGATCTTTTAAAACCGTAACTTTTGGAAATGTTGTTGATAATTTGAAAGAAACTCCGAGTTAAATTATTTGTACAAGTTTGTTATGAAATCTATTTGTTATTCAATTTTGAAAAACCACTATTTATGATTTTAGAGAATCCCCATTTAAAACATTTTAATCAAGATAATAAGTACGACTAAACATAAATCAAAATAAAAATATCCCAGAGGCCTTATTACAACTTTAAAATCCAAAATAGTAAAAGTAACGAATTAAAACAGAAAAGAAGTTTACTAATGTTCAAAAACATTATTTCCAAAGTATGGCCTCCACCGAGTCATCCATGGCCCAAGTCCACATCACAGAGTATTACCTGCAAGGATTAAGAAGGGGTGAGTTACTAGAACTCAGTGTATAATCCTCTTACCGTCATACACTGGGCCTGAACCCATATAGCATCATCTTGGACTGAAACCCATTTACATAGCAATATTTAAATGAAGTAAATGCATGCAACCCAACCCATCCATCCATCACACCCCTGACCAGCCAATCACACCTGTGGGGATCAAGTAACCCACCCCGCTGCTCACACCAATTTGCAGTCAAACTGCCATTTATAATATTTTTGTGGTCAAGCCACCGAAATCATAGTTAAACACGATAATGAACGAATTGTGGCAATGCCACCAGGCTATACTGCTCTCCATACAATTTTCCCATCACATGCAATATGTAAAGATGCAACATACATAGTAACATAAAATATCCACATATAAATAACAACCATTAATCTATTGAACAATTTTGGTGAATTGGCCCATTAAAGTAATTTAATAATTCGACCCACTAAGGCATTTAATCAAATCGGCCCATAGGGGCATTTTCGTAAATCGGCCTATAGGGCATTTTCGTAAATTGGCCCATAGGGCATTTTCGTAAATCGGCCCATAGGGGCATTTTCTTAATTTAGCAATTTAATACTGATTTTGACAAATCCTTATAAATAATGCAATTTAAGCAAGTTACTCGATTTACACCATATTATGATTTTTAGCCTTGTAAATAATAACAATCTATTTTCTAACATGATATCGAGTCACGAATCTATGGGATTTCAGTGTGAGATTACACACCTGATTACGGTAAGGACTAATCCTTCTTGATCGTCAGCACCTAAATTACCATTACACTCGATTAACCAACAATCGAGATTTTATTAATCCAAATCTTACTTAGACGATCTAACAAAATGATTACCCTTAGTATCGTGAACGACCACGATTTGTCTATTCTCACCAGATGATGGTCCACAACCAGGTGGGAAATCCCGAACCACCGATACCTCTCTACGCTTGAACATAGGAGTAGGAATTGTAAATCCACTCACTCTTTGTCCTCCTATCGCCTTTCTTTTAAAATCGCTACCGCTTGCCTCCATTGGTAAAGTCTCGGTTAGAAAAATACTATGATGAGTGAATGTAATTATTTAGGGATAGGGTTTGGCTTACCACTACTTCCAAAGGATCAACGAGTAGAGAAACCGAGTGATTTAGTCCCCTATGATAACCGATTAGTCAAATCCATTGATCCGTTTTAACAGAATAACCAAGCAATGAAAGATATAAAAATAAACCATAACGAAACTCTTTACCTTAACGATGATAAATTTGATTCCACCGATTGGGCTTATGGTTACGGATGAATCGACAAAGATGTGGCATTCGGCCAACCACTAAAACACTAAGAAAAAGTATTGATTATGATATGAGGAAATAGGAGAGAGAGTGATATTTTGGTTTAGAATCAAAGTAGAACAACCGAATAGTGATGGACACACATTCGGCTAGGAAGGAAAGAAAACAAAAGGAGTAGAACGAAGCCCTTACCCAATTCAACCAAGGAGAAATGTTCAACACGCAAGAATGGAGAAGTGAGAGGATGTTAAAGATTCGACTAATGAAAAGAAAAGGGCAAGAAAGGTTCGGCCAATCAAAGTTGTCAACTAAGAAGAAGAAAAGAGAGGTTGAAGAAATGGTGAGAAAAGAAAGAATGATGAAAAAGTAGTGTTAGGGGTTTCGGCAAATTCCAAGGAGAAAGATGACCAAAATGTCTTGAGTAATTCACCAAAACAAAGGAAAAAGAACCAAAATGATTTGAGTGTTTTGGCCGAAAGAGAAAGGTTTGAAAAGAGACACAAAAATGTTCAAAAAGAAAATACCTCTCATGCACAATTTGAAAAAAGGCTATAGAAAATTGGCTCCCAAAATCCCCCTACCAAAACTGTGAATCACCTATACCAAAAGATAAGTGTTGACCAAAACTCTTTCCTTAGGCATCTCCATATATTCGGCCAACATGTCCCTCTCCCCTATCCCTTTCTTTGATTTCTGTCCTTCTTTTTCCCTTGTCTTCCTCCTTACCATATCCCTTAGCCATCTTTCCATCAATAAAAAGTCTCCCTTACCATATTTAGAACCATGGCCGACACTTTGGAGTAGGGGCACAAAAATAAATCCAAAAATTTGCATTAGATAGGATTCAAACCCTTTCCCTTCATGCTCTCCACTTGACATCACACCACTCCACCATGTACTCCACTTGTGCTAGCAAAATACACACTTATTTCTTTAAGCCTTGATGCCACTTAGCTTCTCTCCTTAAAGTACTTAAACACAAAAATTTTGCTAAGGCCCAACTCAACCCCAAGCCTTCTTTGGACATCTAAACATATACAATTAACATTTTTAACTAGCCTATCGCATGGTATAATGCAAAACATAAAATTTTGAATTTCAAGATGTTACAATTCTACCCCCTTAAAGAAATTTCGGCCTAAAAATTTACCTGATTGAAAGAGATGAGGGTACTGTTGTCGAATCGTGTCCTCTAGCTCCCATGGTTATGCCATAATACTTTGACTAACAGAACTGACTTCCTTCTCAGCACCTTAATATCCCGATCTAAAATCTGTATTGGCTTTTCCTCAAAAGACAAGTCAGGTCTTATCTCAACTTCCTCCACTGGTACAACATGACACGAATTCGAGCGATAACGCCTTAACATCGAGACATGGAATACACTATGTATCTGACTTAACTCTGGAGGTAAATTAAGCTGATAAGCCACTGGCCCAACACGCTTCAATACACGGTAAGGTCCGATGAACCTAGGGCTCAACTTGCCCTTCCGTCCAAATCTAAAGATCTTTTTCCAAGGTGAGACCTTCAAAAAGACCTGATCACCCACAGAGAACTCTATCTCCTTCTGCTTCAGATCTATGTATGATTTCTGTCTGTCAGAAGCTTTTTTTAACTGAGACTGAATCACCTTAACTTTTTCTTCCATATCCGAGATCAACTATAGACCCAATAACTGTCGCTCCCTCAACTCAGTCCAGCAAGTAGGAGTACGGCACCTACAACCATACAACGCCTCGTAGGGTGCCATCTGGATGTTGGATCGATAGCTATTATTGTATGCAAACTCTACCAATGGTAGAAAATCTTCCCAACTAGCCCTGAAGTTGATCACACAGCCTCTTAACATGTCTTCTAAAATCTAGATTACTCTCTTCGACTGACCATCAGTCTGTGGGCGAAACGTCGTGCTAAAATTTAGTCTTGTACCCAAAGCTTCATGTAAAGCCTTCCAAAACCATGATGTAAACCTAGGATCCCTGTCTAATATAATAGACACTGGTACCCTATGCACGATCTCTGCTACATACAACTTGGCTAACTTCTGCAACGAATAATCTATACGAACAGGTAGGAAATGAGCAGTCTTCGTTAATCGATCCACTATAACCTATACGGAATCTTTCTAAGTAGGTGTTATGAAACACCACAAACCCGACCCACGAGCCTTGACCGGATCTGGTATGTTCCCCGGTGTAAACCGTTTCAAATTCTTTTGTTACTTAGGAAAAACTTGTGTGTTTTGAAAGAAAGATTGTTTTGGGTTGGGCTTGAGTTGAAAACAAGTTTATTTCATTATTAAAGTCCTTTACTTTAAGTGACAAAACATTTAGGCTTTGTTTTAAAATAAATTTACTTAATCTTTTAATAAATAAAAGTTTGTAAGCTTAATAAATAAAAGCAAAGTAAAGTAGTTCTACTATGGCCTTATTACATCAAATAATTCCCAAAATTTAAAATTTAAAATACTTAAAATAAAATAGCCTAAATAAAAAAAGAACTTCTTGCTGAGCATGGCCATCCCTAAGCATCTCTACCTATGGTCTATCACCGATCGTCACCAAAAAGGTTCCCACAACGGGGTGAGTCAATAGACTCAATGTGTACACAAACACTATGCCCAAATAGATTCAGGCATAATATCACATCGCATACATAATCATATAACAGATATAAAATAATGATGCAAACTGAACCCAAACCTATATGCCATCCGCTACACATCACCCGTACCATCCTCCACATCGTGGGGACTACTAAGTCAACCCTCCATCTACTACACACCATCAAAGGAAGTCACTGCAGTCGACATGCTCATCGCCCTTATAAAATTCGTGGTCTTAGGTCACCACATTCAGATATCGTGGTCTTAGGTCACCACATTCAAATATCATGGTCTTAGGTCACCACATTCAGATTTCGTGGTCTTAGGTCACCACATTCACTTCCCCTTTTCATATAACCCGTATGCCCCATATCAAACATAACATGCATTAAAATGCCAAATTCTTATTTCACATTCTTATAATGTCATATGTGTGTCGTAACAGATATTTAACATAATCCTAGTAGGAGTAGGAAACGTACCTGAGTACTTTGTACCATAACATGGTACCTTAGCCATATTCACATTCTTATAAACATGCTTATATTAAATTTTAGCCATAAATCTTATTAAAAGATAGTGTGGGGTACACACCTGATACACTTAGCGGTTCACTTAAATCCCAAAAATCCGATCTAAAGCCTTAGATCTCTAGTCCTTACATTCGGCCAATCCTTAATATGTTAGCATAAAGCCTATTCGGCTATAAACCCCAATCCTAGTAGGATTTGTACACTAAAAACCTACCTTGTTGCCGATTGACTTAAGAATCAAGTCCCAAAACTTTGTTGTATTCCTTCTTGCATTCGGCCAAACATTAGATCACATCATAGGTTAGTTTTGGCTTTTAAAACAATTATGAAATAGATCTAGATATCAAAATAGGCCTATGGTCGATTGTATTTAGGCACATACCTTGCGATTTCCAAATCCCGAAACTCACCGAATAATTAGGGAACACGCAGCCTATGGTGTACCTTCGGGAAAAGAACTTCTGCTTCCTTGTAGTTGACACTTAGTAAATCCCGAAAGATCTCTTCAAAGTTTTGGCAACAAGATATTAATGGGGTTAGTCCTAGATTTCGACAAATCTTTAAAAGAAAAAAGGATGAAACTGAATGAGATCTTACCCTTACTTTAGAGATCGGCAACCCTTGCTTGAACTTTTAGCAATATTCGGCTATGTAGGCTAGAAGGGTCTTGATTTTGGCTTTTGATTGGTATAAAAAAATCGGCTAATGATGGTATCTTGAGGAGTTTATGGATTTGGTTTTAATGGAGATCACAGAAGCTATGAAGAATTTGGCTAAAAGGTTATCTGTGTTGTCGGTTTATCAAAAGAAAAGAGAGGGAAAAGTGTCACTAGGGGATTCGACAATGGTGGACTTATGGAGAAAAAGATTTCGGCTATGGCAAAATAAGAGAGAAAGGAGAGAGTTTGCTAGGAAATTTTTGACAGAGAGAAGAGTTGAAAGAAAACAAAGTAAAAAGATGGACACTTCTTGCTTAGAATTTCGGCACATATGAAAAAATAAGAAGAGATTGAGTTTTCGGCTAACATTCAAACACTAGCCTTTCCTAGCTTTTCTCTTTATCTCTTCACTTAAAATTATTAAGAATAATCCATCATTTATCCATCTTATTTGCCAAATTTTAACAAAAATAAAACACCTCCCTTTAATGCCTTCTTGTCGTCCACTTCTACCTACCTTGTAGTAAAAATAAAACTTTTTTTTGCTTTCCTTGTGGCTCGAACACAAGTCCAATTGCATATGTAGGTGGCATCACTTACCTGGGCCTTAAGTGGTGCCTCCTAGCCACTTTACCAAGCCCATTTGTGTGTCAAATTCCCTCTACTAATTTTATTAAGGCCACCTTGTTTTAGTTTCCTCTTTTAACTTAACATTTCCAAGTTTCCAAAAATGTTCACTTTCCTCTTTTGAACTTAACATTTCCAAAATATTTCCTTACATTTCTAGGTTTCCAAAAATGTTCACTTTCCTCTTTTAAACTTAACATTTCTAAGACATTTCCTTACACTTCCAAGTTTCCAAAAATGTTCACTTTCCTCTTTTAAACTTAACATTTCCAGGTTTCCAAAAATGTTCACCATACATTCATAATACATAAGACATGCCATTTCGTATAATTAAATCAAAAATGCATAGGCCCATTTTCAGGATGTTACACGTTATGGGTAACCCACTAACAAAGTCCATCATTATTCTTTCCCATTCCCATAATGGGATTTTCATCGGTTGTAGCAACCCTGAAGGCAGTTGATGTTTCGCCTTCACCTATTGACATGTCAAGCACTTGCTCACGAAGTCGATAACTTCTATTTTCAACCCTGGCCACCAATATGCTCACAGAGGTCTCGATACATCTTATTTCCTCTGGGGTGCATAGCCTATGGGCTACTATGTACCTCACGCAGAATCATTTGTCTCAATTCTGAATCCCTGGGCATACAAACTCTTCCGCAGAAACACAATACTCCATCACTATTTAATCCAAAATCCCCTTTCTTACCACTGTCCACTTGCTGAAGTCGAGAACCCAACACTTCATTTAACAACTGCTTTTCCTTAATCTGACTTACCCATGCAGGCTTCACTTGAAGTTCAGCTAACAAGCTACCATCTTCATAAAGGCTGAGATGAGCGAACATCGCTCTCAATTCTGATATCATCTTACGACTCAACGTATCTGCCACTACGTTAGCTTTTCCTAGATGATACTCGATTGAACAGCCATAATCTTTCAACAATTCTATCCACCTCCGCTGTCTTAAGTTCAACTCCTTCTGGGTAAGGAGATACTTTTGACTCTTATGATCCGTGTAGATAATCAACTTCTCCCCATATAGATAGTGTCTCTAAATCTTCAGAGCAAACACTACTATAGCTAACTCCAAATCATGTGTGGGATAGTTTATCTCATGCGGCCTTAATTGACGAGATGCATAAGCCACCACTTTCCTCCCTTGCATCAACACACATCCCAAGCCCGTGTGTGACGCATTACAATAAACAATAAACTCCTTACCAGCCTCAGGCTGAATCAATATCGGCACTTTTGTCAGAGTCTTCTTCAATTTCTCAAAGCTCTCTTGCTGCTTATCTAACCACACAAACGGTACTCCCTTACTCAATAACTTAGTTAAGGGTGCAGCAATCAATGAAAACCCCTCAATGAGTCGCTTGTAATACCTAGCTAAACCTAGAAAACTTTAAATTTCTATCACTGACTTCGATGGCATCCAGTCTAACACAGCCTCGACCTTTCGGGGATCAACTCTAATTTCTTCGGCAAACACAACATGTTTCAAAAAGGTCACCTCCTTTAGCCAAAATTCACACTTACTGAATTTGGCATACAGTTGCTTCTCTCTTAATATCTACAATACTACCCGTAGATGCGAATCATGTTCCTCTTCTGTCTTTGAGTATACCAAGATGTCATCTATGAACACCACCACAAACCGGTCTAGATAGGGTTGGAAGACTCGGTTCATCATGTCCATAAATGCAGCTGCTGCATTTGTCAACCCAAACAGCATCACCAAGAACTCGTAAAGCCCATAACGAGTTCAAAACGCAGTCTTGTGAATATCCGCTTCCTTGACTTTTAACTGGTGATACCTTGATCTCAAATCTATCTTTGAGAAGACCGAAGCTCTCCGCAGCTAATCGAACAGATCATCAATTCTCGATAATGGGTACTTGTTATTATTCATCAACTTATTCAATTGTCTATAACCGATGCACATACATATCGACCCATCCTTTTTCTTAACGAATAAAACTGGCACTCCCCACGGTGACACACTTGGTCGAATAAATCCACGATCCAACAACTCCTGAATTTTAGCTTTAAGTTCCACTAGCTTCTTCGGTGCCATTCTGTAAGGAGCAATGGACACAGGAGCCGTTCCTGGCAACAGCTCAATGCCAAACTATAACAGTCTAAGTTTGGCCCTAATTGGAACGGTGGTTTTGGGACCACGAATTTGAGTCAAAAAAATCTTTAAATATTATTTTTTGTGTTAATTATATGTGAATTAGTATGTGTGAAAGTTTCATATAAAAATTTGATTGTTTGGATGCTTAATTAAATAAAAGGACTTAATCGCGTAAAGTGTAAAAGTTACAAACCATAGTGAAAAGTGCTTAGTTGATAGTGGCTTTTTAATATGAAGTCCTTAAGGAACAAAAAGCCCAATTTTAAGTTAGTGGGTGGTTCAAAGACTAGTAAACCAATGTTTAAGTTTTATGTTATTAATTAGAAAAAGGTTAAAATTGTAATTTGGATATTATAATATATATGATAAAATTTTAACAATTAAAAGAAGCCAATATCATTCTTTTCCATCACCGAAAATAAAAAGAAGAAAAAGAGCTTAGAAAAGCTTCAAGTTTCGGCAACAAATTATGTAACACCCCAAACCCGGCCCATACGTCATCACCGGATCTGGTATGCTACAGGTTAAATCTTAAAAACTTTGCTTCGATGGGTTTTGAAAAGTCTCAGTTTTTTTTTTCATTAATCGTGATATTTGTGAAAAAGTTTGAAGAACTTATCATTTGCGTCGGTTGAGTTCGAAAAGCCCATTTATCATTTCATTTTATTAATAAGACTTTGGAAAAACATAGGTTTATAACCATGTAACTTATTAAGGGTGAAAATTAAATAAAGCGAGTAACACATAAATTGGAAACCTAAGTTATGGGGCCTTATTACAAAAAAAAAATATTCCCAAAAATTTATATTTTAAATGAAAAGTCAAAGATAGTCTATGAAAATAATAATAGTCTTGATGGCCCCTCAAGTCCGCCTCGGCTCCCATGTCCACGATTTACTGCTCATCTGTAGAGTGGGAAAAACATAAATGGGTGAGTCACAAAGACTCAGTGTGCGAAACTTGGAAACACATAAAAGCCTAGGGCCCACAAACACATTATGAGCTTTGGCCCATATACAATGGTAACAAAATATGGCATGCAACTGGCCCATACCAAAACCTAAGAGTCCATCCTCTACACACCCTCGTACCAACCATCACACTGTGGGGATTTCTACAATCAACCCTCCATCTGCTACACACCACGTTGGCAGGTATGCTGCCTGTCATAAAGACCGATCGCTAATGCGAACCTCAGAAAATACATTTAGTATGTCGACAACTATGCTGCCTATCATACAGACCGATCGCTAATGCGAACCTTGGTGGCAAAGCCACCGATCGCCCCGTGACCTGCTCCCCTTCCATAAATCTATCAATCAATCCCATCCCATGCATACACACATGCAAGAATCAAAACATCAAGCCATCTAACAAATCTCATACTTTCACATGCTTCGATAGACATAGAAAAGTTTCTATGATTATGTACCCGGCATCCCTTTCCTACCCTTTCTGGGTAACACGACTGTTCATACAGCCTTTCTTTCCGGCTTTTAGCCCATAGCATACGTATAACATAACAAAGCTTATGTGTCGACACTGTCAGAAGCCAATACAACTGCTATCTGCCTAAGATACTGTTCAAAAGTCGATCTACAACCCGACGGCCAATCTTGAATAGTTGACACTATTCATTTCTTAAACTTAGGGATTGGGCTTACGGGCCCAATCCTCTCCTTTGCCTGAGCCATTTTTGATTCCATCAAAAGTCCTTGTCAGAACTACTATAACGAAATATGGTTGTTAAACCATATCATATGATTTAAGATCTCAAATATGATGGCAAATCTAATAGGAATCTAAAGAAAACCCCTTACCTTGAAA
Source organism: Gossypium rotundifolium (assembly GCA_025506655.1). NCBI lineage: Eukaryota > Viridiplantae > Streptophyta > Magnoliopsida > Malvales > Malvaceae > Gossypium > Gossypium rotundifolium. Next base: position 33,065,056 of record CP106728.1, read on the forward strand.
TCCCAAAATAGATAGGATACTTAGAGATTAACGGTTTCTGTCTTTTTGAGATCTGGATGATTTGATCTACTCGATTTCCGGTGCGGCCCAAAAGAGCATGAGATTAGGGGAAAAGTCAACTAAAGATGGCCTATCAACCAACTGGCCATTCGGCTATGGTCTCTAAAAATTAAATGTGAAGGGAAAAATAACAGAAGAAATTGGCACTCACCTTAACACAGGGAATTCGACAACTCCTAGGAATTTTAGCTTTTGAGAAGATCAGAAAGAAAGGATGATCTCAAGAGATCTATGAAGATTCAGCTTTGATGAAGAAATCAATAGAAGAGAATAGGAGGTATTTGGCTATGGAGATGAGAAGAAAGTTCAGAGTTTCGGCTTTTGAATGAAAGTGAAGCTTTAGAGAATAGGCTTAGAGATTTCGGCTTTATGGAGAAATCAACACAAGAGAAAAAGAATGGAAAAAAAAGTGAAGTGAGAGGTTTCGGCTTTTGAAGAAAGTGAAGATGAGAGAAAGAATTGAGATGTTTCGCCTTTTGGAAAAGAAGAGAGAATAGAAATTGCAGAGAAAGACTGAGAATTTTGGCACAGAGAATGAGGAAAAAAATAGGGTTCAAATGCCGGAATTGAAGAGATACCATCCCGATTTATAGAGAATTTTGGCACTTTCTTATCAAAACCCAAATGTGCCCTTCTTGATAACTAATAATTAATCAAATAATAGGGGAAATGTCGGCACCCCTTTAACATGAAGAAACCGATTCCTCCCCCCTCTAGGAGATGGAATTTCGCCCAACACTGCACTCAGCAAATAACTCCTATCTTTTCTTCATTATCTTAATCTATTCATACCTTTAGAAGAGGCCTAAATAACACCACCTCTACCTACTATTATCAGTACAATATCCACATTATCCAAGCTGATAAATCTTCCTATTTTAAAGCATCCTAGCCACCCCCACTCTCCTTTCCTTTGACGCCAAAAATAATTAAAAATAAGTAGGTAATGCGACTCGAACCTTGGATCCCCTTACTGCTTTTCGCGCCACTGTCCACTGGGCCACTAGACCATTTTTGTGTTTTAATTCACAGATAATATCTTTTAAGCCCGGACCTATCTAGCTTTCCATTAAGGTGCCCAAACAGAAAATTTGATTAAGGCCTCATTGAAACCTGAGCCCAATCTGAACCCCTTAAACACTCTAATTATCATATTGAACATAACACACATTAAATGCAAAGGCCCATTAATTCAGGATGTTATAGTTCTACCCCCTTAAAGGAATTTCTTCCTCGAAGTTACAAGATCCGAATAGATGCGGGTATTACTGTCGCATCGATTCCTCCGGTTCCCACGTAGCCTCCTCAGAGCCGTGATTCCACCATAGAACCTTAACCAATGGATCCTTCTTCCTTCGTAATACTTTGACATCATGATCCAAGATTTCCACTGGTTCCTCTTCAAAGGATAGGTCAGGTCTTACCTCAATTTCCTCCACAGGTACCACATGAGATGGATCCGAACGATAACTTCTTAGCATAGAAACATGAAATACATCATGGATCTGATTCAATTTAGTAGGTAGCTCAAGCTGATACGCTACTGGTCAAACTTATTTCATCACTTGATAAGGTCCGATAAATCTGGGACTTAACTTACCCTTCCGTCCAAACCTTAATACTTTATTCCATGGCGACACATTCAAGAACACCTTGTCACCCACTGTAAACTCTATGTCCTTGCGCTTCAAATCAGCATAGGACTTCTGCCTGTCCGACGCTTCTTTTAGTCGAGCTCAAATTAGCTCAACCTTCTCCTCCATCTCGGTAACCAACTCTGAACCCAAAATCCACCGTTCCCCTAATTCCGTCCAATAGGTAGGAGTACGACACTTCCACCCGTACAATGCTTCATAGGGCACCATTTGAATACTAGACTAGTAGCTGTTGTTGTACGCAAACTCCGCCAATGGCAGAAACTCCTCCCAACTACCTTTAAAATTAATGGCACAAACCCTTAACATGTCCTTCAAGATTTGAATCACCAGCTCAAAATATCCATCGGTCTGAGGATGAAACGCTGTACTGAAATCCAACTTCGTACCCAATGCTTGATGCAACGCCTTCCAAAACCTTGACATAAACCTAGTATCTCAGTATGAGATAATCGCGTAGGTACTCCATGCAACCTTATAATCTCCATTATGTACAGCTTAGCCAACTTTTGTAAGGAATAATCAATCCTAATCGGTACAAAATGAGCGGACTTCGTCAATCGATCAACGATCACCCGAACTAAATCTTTCCTAGTAGGCGTGAGAGGTAGCCCACTAACAAAGTCCATTGTGATAATCTTCACTGGTTGCAACAACCCTGATGTTAACTGATGCTCTGCCTTTACCTGCTGACAGGTTAAACACTTCCCCACTAATCCGGTCACCTCTCATTTTGAGCCTAGCCACCAAAATTGCTATCGTAAATCTCGATACATCTTACTCCCTCTAGGATGCATAGCGTATGGACTACCATGCGCTTCTTGCAGGATCCTATGCCTCAATTCAGGATCTTTCGGCATGCACACTCTCCCTTGAAAACATATCAGCCCTTCCTCATTCACACTAAATTTTGTTGATTCATCACTTGCTCCAACCGAAAACTTCTCCTTCAGCAACTCATAAGTCTGCTGCTTTTCTGTAACCTGACTGACCCATGAGGGTTTTACTTGAAGTTCCACCAATAAACTCCCATCATCGTACAGACTAAGGTGAGCAAACATTGCTCCCAAGTTAGAAATCACCTTACGGCTTAGAGCATCTGCCACCACATTGGCCTTACCCGGATGATACTTGATCGAGCAATCATAATCCTTTAACAACTCGATCCACCTCCATTGCCTTAGATTCAACTCCTTCTATGTCAAAATGTACTTCAAACTCTTATGATCCGTGTAAATGATAGATTTCTCCCCGTACAAATAATGCCTCCAAATCTTCAAGGCAAACACTACCGCCGCCAACTCAAAATCATGGGTGGGATAGTTTGTTTCGTGCGGTCTTAACTGCCGTGATGCATACGCAACCACCTTTCCATCCTGCATCAACACGCATCCTAGTCCCGTGTGTGACGCATCATAGTAAATCATGAATTCCTTTCCAGCCTCCGATTGAATCAACATCGAAACCTCCATCAATATCCTTTCAACTTTTTAAAATTCTCCTGTTGCTTATCAGACCACACGAACGGAACTTCTTTCCATAGCAACTTAGTCCATGGTGCCGCAATCAAAGAAAATCCTTCAATAAACCTTCGGTAATACCCGGCTAAACCAAGGAAACTCTGAATCTCTACCACCGACTTAGGCGGCTTCCAATACGACACCGCTTTAATTTTTTGAGGGTCCACCCTAATCCCCTCTACTGACACAACGTGACCTAGAAAAGTAACTTCCTTTAACCAAAATTCGCACTTATCGAATTTGGCATAAAGTTGCTTCTCCCTCAGAACTTGTAGAACCACTCGCAGATGTGAATCATGCTCCTCCTCCGACCTTGAGTAAACCAACATGTCATCAATAAAAACTACGAGAAACTGATCCAAGTAGGGTTGGAACACTCGATTCATCATATCCATAAACGCTGCTGATGCGTTAGTCAACCCAAATGGCATCACCATGAACTCGTAGTGACCGTAGCGAGTCCTAAAGGCCGTCTTATGAATATCCGCCCTTTTGACATTAAGCTGATGGTACCCTGACCTTAGATCTATCTTCGAAAAGACTAAGGCCCCCTTCAACTGATCGAACAAGTCATCGATCCTTGGCAACGGGTATTTGTTCGTGATGGTTAACTTATACAATTGACGATAGTCAATGCACATACGCATTGAACCATCCTTCTTATTAACAAATAACACCGGCGCTCCCCAAGGTGACACACTTGGTCGAATAAACCCTCTATCCAACAACTCCTGGATTTGTGCTTTCAATTCCACCAACTCCTTCGGTGCCATTCTATATGGAGCAATAGATACCGGTGCTATTCTTGGAAGAAGGTCGATTCTAAACTCCATTTCTCTATCCAGAGGTAATCCCGGAAGCTCTTCTGAAAAACATTAAAAAATTCCTTCTCCGTCCTAACGTCCCCAACATTTAGGTCCTTGGCTTCCAGAGCCCGTACAAACATTAAAACTGCCTCGCATCCTTTTTTCACCATTCTTTCCGCTCTTAGAGCAGTCACTACGTTCGACAGACAATTCCCCCTTTCTCCTATCACCAACACTTCACCTCCCTCGGGGGTTTTTAACACCATACGTTTGGTTGCACACTCTAAATTGGCCTGATACATCACTAGCCAGTCCATGCCTAAAATTAAGTTGAATTCCCCGAACGATAATTCCATCAGATCCGTCAGGAAAACTATTCCCTAAACTTCTAAGGGTACCTCCCGATAGAGTTTATCTACTACCACAGATTGTCCTAATGGGCTAATTACCGTCATCGCCCTATGGGTAACTTCAGAACCTAAACTTAAAGTTCCAGACACACTACTAGCAACATATGAATGTGTCGACCCAACGTCAATCAATGCAGTATATGGCAATCCAAAAATTTAAAATGTACCGATTATAACATCCAGTGCATCGGCCTCCTCTTGACGTCTGGCAGCGTAGACTAACCCCAGCTGCCTCACCTCAGTGTTTCTTGCCCCTCAGCCTGGTGCTCCACAACCCCGATCGAAACCAATACCACCTCTGGTCGACCACGACCTCTCCATGGCTGCTGACCTCCTCTACCCGATTGAGCATTTCCATGCCCTGCGAGCCCTACCTCAACCCGTGGTTGAGGATAGTCTCTTATCTGATGGTCCAAATATCCACACCTAAAGCACTTTCCACTGCCTGCCCAACACTCACCTGCATGAAACTTGTCACATCAGGCACACCTCTATTTTTGGTTAGTAGCAGGTCTTTCATCTCGTCTCGATCCATCCGACCTTGGTCTTTTCTGAGTACGCACGACTGTCCTTGCTGATCTAAAATTTCTCTTACCTTTGCCCCTATCTCTATATCGATTTAGCTTTTCCATCCGTTTCACCTCCTCAGCTATCTTAACCTTCTCCATAAGCACCGTAAATTCTCACTCTCGTTGTGGAGCTATCAACACACATAGATCGTCCTTCAGGCCATCCTCAAAATGAACACATCGCTCATGTTCTGTGGCCACTATCCCTCGAGCATAACGGCTAAGACATAAGAATTCTGCTTTATACGCTGCTACCAACCTACTCCCCTGAACAAGGTTCAGGAATGCTCTACGCTGCGCATCCACATAGCTCATCCCAATGTACTTACTTTGGAGCGCCATTTTGAAGTGATCCCAAGTGATATGGTCAGCTACGGTACCTTCCTTAACCGTAAGCCACCATTGATACGCTTCGTCCCAAAGTAGAGACACCACTCCCTTCAGCTTTTCTTCTTTCGTGAAGTCAAGATCATCCATTATATGTTCTATGGCTTCCAACCGGTACTCAACTGTACTAGGAGCTACACCGAAAATTCCCTTAAACACCTCTGCCCCATTGGCTCTAAGTCACTCTAGTATGCACTTCCTGCTCTGTGCTAATGCCCCCCAAAGAACCCTCTCTAAAACCCTTAACATTGCCTGAGATATAGCATCATCTTCGGCCGTTTGATATTGAAATTTTGCCTCCACAAATGGTGGCACTGGTACCTCATTCCTCGACTCATGACTGCACCCTACGGGTTCTCGACACAACAATCTCGCCTCTACCTCTACCACGCACACCACGCCCTCTAGTGCTCATTCTATCGCTTATGATTTATCCGATTAGAAATTTTATGGATTAATAATTCTTTCTTCCACTGATTAATAACGGACAGCCTTATGGAGATTAGTTTTGACAGTAGTTCTTTCGAATTCGAATTCTATCTAAAAGTTCAGTGCTCAGGTCTATATTTCCTAGTTCTAGAATTCACATCCAATCAACATCAAATAGAGCACCACATACATGCATCAAAAACACAAGTAAACATCCATGAACTTACATTCATCACCTAGGGGTATTTTCATCATTTCTCTACCCAATGGTATTTTTGTAATTTTTCAAAATAGGGTATTTTGGCGATTTTACAAAATAGGGGTATTTTGGTAATTTTGTAATTTAGGGGTATTTTGATAATTTTACAAACCAAGGGTATTTTGGGAAATTTTCACAAATCAAGGGAATTTTGAAAGTTTTACAAAACTCGGGATAATTTTACAAAGATAAGGTGACTGGTCCCTTTTGGGTTTTAGTTATAAGTTTTGGCCCATCAACAAGCCCTCTCGGCTAGAGTGAACAACCACTACGCACCAGGTAGGATTCTAGAAAAGAGGAGGTGAGTCACTAGGACCACTTAAATACCATGCTCTTCCTGGATCCAATCCTAGACATGCGTATTCCTGTTTCCACACCCTAACCCTGTGACTTGTTAACAGACATGTTTAATTAAGAAAAATTAAGTCTTATGAGATTTGAAAAAGTGTTTACACTAAACCTAAAGTCCATCAACACTATCCTACTAGTCTATGTCCATAAAGTCCAACAAGCCCATCATATATATCACATCAAAGGTTAGAGTACTTACCTAGGTGGATTGGGTGTCGGTAGACTCAAAGGCCATATCTTTCAAAACTTCTCTCAACTTACACCACTTTCATAAATTCCTACTGGACCCATTTCACAGCTCGAGTTTTAAACTGGGCTCTGATACCAAAAATGTAACACCCCAAACCCGGCCCATACATCATCACCGGATCTGGTATGCTACAGGTTAAACCTTAAAAACTTTACTTCGATGGGTTTTGAAAAGTCTTAGTTTTTTTCATTAATCGTGATATTTGTGAAAACAGTTTGAAGAACTTATCATTTACGTCGGTTGAGTTTGAAAAGCCCATTTATCATTTTATTTTATTAATAAGACTTTGGAAAAACATAGGTTTATAAGCATGTGACTTATTAAGGGTGAAAATAAAATAAAGCGAGTAACACATAAATTGGAAACCTAAGTTATGGGGCCTTACTAAAAAAACATATTCCCAAAAATTTATATTTTAAATAAAAAGTCAAAGATAGTATATGAAAATAATAATAGTCTTGATGGCCCCTCGAGTCTGCCTCGACTCCCATGTCCACGGTCTACTTCTCATCTGTAGAGTGGAAAAAACATAAATGGGTGAGTCACAAAGACTCAGTGTGCAAAACTTGGAAACACATAAAAGCCTAGGGCCCACAAACACATTACGGGCTGTGGCCCATATACAATGGTAACAAAATATGTCATGCAACATGGCCCATCCCAAAACCTAAGAGTTCATCCTCTACACACCCCTGTACCAACCATCACACCGTGAAGATTTCTACAATCAACCCTCCATCTGCTACACACCACGTTGACAGCTGTGCTGCCTATCATAAAGACCGATCGCTAATGCGAACCTTAAAAATACATTTAGTATTTCGAACCTTTGTGACCGATAAATGCAACCTTTGTGGTAAAGCCGCCCGCCCCATGCCACCGCCTCCCTTCCATAAATCTATAAATCAATCCCATCTCATGCATGCACACATGCAAGAATCAAAGCATCAAGCCATCTAACAGATCTCATACTTTCACATGCTTCGATACACATAGAAAAGTTTCTATGATTACGTACCCGACATCCCTTGCCTACCCTTTCAAGGTAACACGTCTGTTCATACAGCCTCTCTTTCTGGCTTTTAGTCAATAGCATACATATAACATAACAAAGCTTATGTGTCAAGAATCTACACACCTTATTGTGGTTAAGACGACACCCTCTATGTCGACACTGTCAGAAGTCGATACGACTACTATCTGCCTAAGATGCTATTCAGAAGTCGATCCACAACCCGACGGCCAATCTCGAACAGCGGACACTACTCATTTCTTAAAATTAGGGATTGGGTTTACAGGTCCAATCCTCTCCTTTGCCTGATTCATTTTGATTCCATCAAAAGTCCTTGTCAAAAATACTATAACAAAATAGGGTTGTTAAACCATATCATATGATTTAAGATCTCAAATATGATGGCGAATCTAATAGGAATCTAAAGAAAACCCCTTACCTTGAAATCCTGAAATACATAGGATACTTAGAGATTAATAGTTTTAATTTTTGAGATTTGGATGATTTGATCTACTCCGATTTCTTGAAGTGCCACCCAAAAGAACCTGAGATTAGTGGAAAAGTCAACTAAAGATGGCCTATCAACCAACTAGCCATTTGGTTATGGTCTCTAAAAATAGAATGTGAAGGGAAAAATAACAGAAGAAATCGGCACTCACCTTAACACAGGGAATTCGGCAACTTCTAGAAATTTTAGCTTTTGAGAAGATCAGAAAGAAAGGATGATCTCAAGAGATCTATAAAGATTCAGATTTGATGAAGAAATCAACAGAAGAGAATAGGAGGTATTCGGTTATAGAGATGAAAAGAAAGTTCAGAGTTTCAGCTTTTGAATGAAAGTGAAGCTTTAGAGAATAGGCTTAGAGATTTCTGCTTTATGGAGAAATCGACACAAGAGAAAAAGAATGGAAAAAGAAAGTGAAGTGAGAGGTTCCGACTTTTGAAGAAAGTGAAGATCATAGAAAGAATTGAGAGGTTTCGACTTTTGGAAAAGAAGAGAGAACAAAAATTGTAGAGAAAGACTGAGAATTTTGGCACAGAGAATGAAGAAAAGAATAGGGTTCAAATGCCGGAATTGAAGAGATACCGCCCCTATTTATAGAGAATTTCGGCATTTGCTTATCAAAACCCAAAAGTGCCCTTCTGATAACTAATAATTAATCAAATAATAGGGGAAATTTTGGCACCCCTTTAACATGAAGAAACCAATTCCTCCCCCTCCAGGAGATGGAATTTCGGCCAACACTGCACTCAGCAAATAACTCATATCTTTTCTTCTTTATCTTAATCTATTCATACCTTTAGAAGAGGCCTAAATAACACCACCTCTCCCTATTATTATCAGCATAATATCCACATTATCCAAGCAGATAAATCTTCCTATTTTAGAGCATCCTAGCCACCCCCACTCTCCTTTCTTTTGACGCCAAAAATAATTAAAAATAAGTGGGTAATACGACTCGAACCTTGGATCCCCTTACTGCTTTTTGCACCACTGTCCACTAGGCCACTAGCCCATTTTTGTGTTTTAATTCGCAGATAATATCTTTTAAGCCCGGACCTATCTAGCTTTCCACTAAAGTGCCCAAATAGAAATTTTGATTAAGGCCTCAGCCCAAACATGAGCCTAATCTGAACCCCTTAAACACTCTAATTATCATATTGAACATAACACACATCAAATGCAAAGGCCTATTAATTCAGGATGTTACAAATTATCTTGATTAAGGTATGTTTAGTTTTTAGTTTTTGATAATTCTTACGTTTTTGAAATCGTTGCTTTGAATACTTCAAGACCCATGCTTGAATTTTTGATTTTGATGAATATTTTGAAATGCCCATTGATGAGTTCATGAGATTTATGATGTTATTTGATGGATTATGAAAGATATATGTTAGATTAATATGTTTTGTCTTTTGATTTTTGCTGATTTTGAGAGATTAGGGCTTAATTGCAAAAATAAATTTTTGAGGGACTAAAATGTGAAACAAATGAAATGGATGGATTTGTATAAAGCCTACGAATATTCAGCCCTTAAGGTGTGAGACCAGATTTTGTGTATTTTGTGTTTTATGTAATTAGGACTAAATTATAAAAGTGTGAAACATTAGAGGCAAAATGGTAATTTGCCCATTTAGGTGTTTTTGGATTAAATTGAAATGAAATGTGCTTGAATGAGCTTAATTTGATCATGCTTAGATCAAGAACAAAAGAAAACAGACTTGGATCTGGGAAAAGCGAAAGTTAACGAATAGTCAGTCTTCGTCGTCTGTCGATAGTCGAGGTAAGTCTTTCAGCAATTTAATACTGTTAATATTGGTTATAACCTTGAGTACATGTTGAAATTGAATTTATAGATTTGAAATTTGGACAAAGCCGAATGTGATATTGGTATTATGTGAAAGTGATATTGAATTATGTGTGATATATGTGATATTGGTATTATGTGAAAGTGATATTGAATTATGTGTGATATATGTGATATTGGTAATATGTGAAAGTGATACTGAATTATGTGTGATATATGTGATATTGGTATTATGTGAAAGTGATATTGAATTATGTGTGATATATGTGATACTGGTATTATGTGAAAGTGATATTGAATTATGTGTGATATATGTGATGTAAATGAGATGGCTCAATAATATGAATATTCGGGCTTCGAGCCTAGCAGGCCTTCTGCCAGTGAAGTTTATCAGGCTTATTGCCTAGCAGGCTAAATGCCGATGATTTAATTTTAGACCTCGGGTCTAGCAGGCTTAATACTGGTGAGAAATTCAGGCTTACGCCTAGCCAGTTTTAAACCAGTGATGAAATTTCAAGTTGCAAGACATAAACTTTTCTAGCTATGTAATCATCGAGGAAGTAAGTTGATATTACATGTTATATATATGTTCAGCCATACAGGTAAGTGCCTACGAGTTATTAAATTGATCTTCGATATTTGGTCTATAAGGAAATTATATATGTGTTAAGTTGTCTAACGCGAATGATACTAATTGATCCTGTATATTCGGTCTTAAGTTTATGTTTATGTGGCCATGTTGGGATTACTTTGATGCCATGTATACAAATGTATGAAATGTAAAATGGATATATATATATATATATATGTGAATATATTTTCTTTATGTGAAATTACTAAGTGTAAAGTATATACTTATTTGCATATACATATATATGTAATCCTATTGAATTATGTGTATCGAAAATTTGAGTAGTTGGAGATGAGTTATTAATTTATATTTGAACGATATGATGTGATAATAATTGAGGTTTAAAGGTAAAATAGTGATGATGGTTGACCTAAATAAGGAATTAGTATTCGCTTTAATAGACTAAATAAGTATTAAGCTTTAGGTTTTTATGATATTATGTATGTTATTGAAAATGATTGAATGATTACTTGATTTAATACATTTTCTTAAGACTTACTAAGCTAGTAAGCTTACTCTGTGTGTTCATTGTTCTATTTTATAGATTTTTATCAAGCTACGAGCTCAGGGGATCGTCAGTGAAGTCATCCACACTATCAATCTATTTTGGTACTTTTGAGTTTAAATTTTGAACTAAAGGCATGTATAGGCTAGACTATGTTTTTGAATTAATAAAATTTGTTCTTGTATATGTATATAGCCATGCGAAGATGGCTAAATATGATGCTTAAATCTAAGTATAATCGGTCATGGCATACAAATGAGATGTGTTTATCATGTTTTGTTATGGTTTGTGTTTAATTATGTTTGATGGTGATTGAAACTCATTTTAGTAAAATGTTAAATAACATATGCGAATGGTAAATGTGAAGTGTTTGTTATATACAAAATATTTGACATGAAGTAGTTGTTTGTGGCTTAAAGTTATTATATTTAGTAAGTCTGATATAGGTGGTTGTGGAATTCATAATCGGTTATGAGGTGATTTATGAATGACGCTTGTGTACTACTTTTAATTTGATACTTATACTATGAACATGATTAATTGGTTTGAAATGATATGTATGTTTTAATAGGTATTTGGATGGTTTGATAATGTGATTTGGTAGAAATGATAAAATATGCATAAGTTGAAATGATCTTTATAAGTTATATTAAACGCTTGTATATGAAATAAATAAATTAATTTGATTATATGAAATTGAATATATATACATAGTTTTAGGATAGATGATGAAATCTTATGTTATGTATTTAGATTGACTTATTCGCATGTGGTTCAACTATGTGTATATACATCTAGTCTAAGTTTAGGTGTTTCAGACAAGAAATGACATATATTATGTTCTAGTTGGATGTGAGTATGTTATTGTAGATATTTTGATTTTAGAATTGTTGAATAATGCAAATGTACGAATTGGACTTAGATGGATTAGGATAAGTTGTTAATGTTTAAGTTTGCTATGGATGTACAAATTCGTAATGCATTTGTCCATGTCTTTAATAACAATAAATAAATGATATGACCTATGCTATGCATGGTAATGCCCTGTAACCTTAATCCAGCAACAGATATGGGTTAAGGGTGTTACACAAACTCAACTTCCCAATCCAGAGGTAATCCTGGAAGCTCCTCTGGAATGTAACACCCTAAAAATTCGAGTATTGATATATTGCATGATTTGGTGTTTAGATTATGAAGGAAAATTTTCTTACTTTTATATTTTTTTTTTGTGTTTATTATAGTCCTGAAGAAGAGTATAGCATAATTTGGGCAAAGAATAAATTTTATATTTGAGAATTTATTGAAGAGAAGCAAGTGTCATTAATACTTAAATTAATTTAAGTGTTAATAAGTGACATAAGATGAGTACATGGCATGGTGGTGTTGGCGCATGAATTGTAGCATGAGGGAGAGGTTCGAATCCTTGTTTAGCATCTAGGTAAATTTTATTTTAAATTTTTCGCACATGTATAGAAGTGTCGCCAAGCTCAAATATGGTAAGGGTTGACCTTGTTATTTTTAGTTAGTATATCAAAGGAATAAGGTAAGTGTAAACATATGGTATGGAATCAAAATTTATGGAAAGATATGGGGACATAAGGCATATATCAAGGAAAAGTTTTGGAAACAAATTCATGGTCATTTGACCAATGAATTTGGACTGCATAGTGGCTAGGGGAGGTTGGCGAAAATGCTAGTAGTTGGCTAGGATTAGTTTTGGTCATTCTTAGCATTTTGTGCATAATTTTGAAACTCTTTCTCTACCTTTCTCCCTTGGCGAAATTGAGCATTGGTAAACCTTAATCTTTTGACCATTTGGTCACTTTTGCATATCACCTTAGTATTCTTTTGTGTGTTCTTTTCTTAGTGACGAAATCACCTATACCAAAAAGCCATTCTTTTCTTTTCTTCTCCCATTGCCGAATATACAATGCTATTAAATTCATCTCTTTTCTTTCTTTTTCTTCTCTTTGAAAACAAATCCTCATCATCATCTTTTTCTTCCATCTTTATTTCTTTCTCATATTTCTTTTCAATCAAAATTCTCTCCATTAATTCTCTCATGGCCGAATGCTAGTGTGCCCATAGCCAATTTTTTCTCTATTCCTAAGCATCATTCTCAATCGCTTTCTTTTCAACCGTGGACAATAGGTAAGGGTTCCTTTTGGTTTATATTAGTTAATAGATGTTTGGTGAATTTTAATGGTGGTAAGAGGATCTTTTGGATCGAAATTTATTATTCCTTCTATTAAACGTTTCCAATGGTTATATTTTAGTGCGATAACGAAAGATCGAAAATCAAGTGGTCGAGAGTGACATAGAACGCTTGGATCGATTCTCCTTGTGGAACAAGAATATTTGTGGTAAAGAAATCTCATTCTTAAAACCTTTAGTCATAATCGATATAAATATTATTAGGACGTGCTAACAATCTTTTGATATTGAAGACTTTCAAGATAGGGAAGAAAATGGCGGTGTTTAGTCTTCGTAAGAAGGGCGGATCCACTGTTTCTCCTAAGTTTAAACGAAGAGCGATTTCGGCAGTCCGGGATTTTCCACCGGGTTGCAGACCACCTTTCGAAGGAAGTCAATTATTTGAAGTGGTACGAACTTCCGAGCCTTTATACGTTAGTGGATTCTCAACGTATAACGAACCAATAAACGAGGAGAAACCGAAAATTGAAGTGATTCAAAATCAAGAGGGTAAGGTTTTGGATCTAATATCGATAATGTATTTTTATACAAAATAGTGTTCTAACGGATCGAAATATGTTTTAGGTGTCGAGGAGCGAGAAGGATTAGTACTCTCGATATCGAGGTGTGTAACTTCTCACTTTTTCTGGTTTGGATGTTATTACGGTATTGAGTAAAATCGTAAAACGCTCTAGATCGGCTTAAAGCGTAATAATTGGTATTTCAATTAAAATACATGAAAACGACAAAATTGTAGAAATTATGAAAACGCCCTCGAGAAATTAATTGTAAATATGTAAAATTGTATATCTCGTAATAATTGGGCCGAAATCTCTGTTAGATCGATAATTGGGCCGAAATCTCTGTTAGATCGATAATTGGGCCGAAATCTCTACTATATCGATAATTGGGTCGAAATCTCTGTTAGATCAATAATTGGGCCGAAATCTACATTAGATCGATAATTGGGCGAAATCTCTATTAGATCATAATGGGTAGTAATCTCGTTAAATTGTTAAACCAAATGAAATCCTCGCTAGATTGATAAATGGGCCAAATTCGCTAAATCGTAAATTTGGGCATAAGTTGTTAAATTGTTAATTGGGCCAAATGTTATTTTTGGGCCTTAATAAAAAAAAAGTTGGAAATATTGACTCTTGTTAATGGGCCTTTTTGATTAAATCATTGTATAATCACAGTTTACTTTGCATACATATTGCATGGGTTGGGAAAATGATGAAGAGAAGAAGGCCTGTTGCCAAAATCTAGTTCGGTGGCTTTGCCACAAAATTATGGCTATTTGCCTCTAGTTCGGTGGCTTTGCCACAAAATTATGGCTATTTGCCTCTAGTTCGGTGGCTCTGCCACAAAAGTAATAAATGGCTATTTGCCTCTAGTTCGGTGGCTCGCCACAAAAATAATAATTGGCTCAATGCCTCTAGTTCGTTGACTTTGTCGCATCTAGTTCTATGGCTCGCCACAAATATAAATTGGCTTAATGCCTACGATTGGTGTGATGGCGGGGTGGGTTGACTTGATCCCCACAGTGTGATGGTTGGTACGGGGTGTGTAGCAGATGGAATTAGGTTTGGGAGGAAAAATTCATTTTACATGCATGTTATTAATTATGTTTTCATTATGCTATTAATTATGTTATTAATTATGTTGTTAATTCGCTTATGGGCTCAAGGCCCAAATCCATAATTTGAAAATCGCCCAAGGACAAAGTAAGTGAGTTATACACTGAGTTCTAAGTAACTCACCCCCCTCAAATTTTCCATCTCAGGTAATGGAAATTGACGTGGACTTGGGCCGAGGATGACTTCGTGGAGGCCATACTGCAAAACATGGGTTTATTAAACTCCTAACTTTTAATAAGTATTTTACTATTTTGGGTTAATGTAATAAGGGCCTCTATTAATAATTTATGGATTTTTATGTGTGTTTGGTTTTAAACTATATTTTGGACATTTAAATATGGGCTTATGATTATATGATGTTTTTATCAAAATAAATTGGGTTTTCAAATATATGAAATTCCTTTATAAATATTTTATTATTGTTAACTCTTAAATAAATTACCTAAGGGTTTTTGATAATACAATGTTAATAATGTTTTTTTTTTCAACTAATGTTTTCTAATATACATCAAATTAAAATACTCTTCTGATTTTTATTAAACCCCGTAATTAAAAATAATATTATAGTTTTCAACTTATTGAAGATTTTGAGATAGCTCGATTCATGTAACAAACCAAATCTAGTTTTAATGCATAGACCGGGTTTGGGGTGTTGCATTTAATGGTATCAGAGCCAGTTTCAAAAACTCGGCTGTGGTTTGGGTTCGCAAATAATTTCTATATGAAATCGTTCAATTATATTTTAAAGATCAGTATGGCACCCCAAGCATCCCAAGCAACAAGTCAAGTAAGTATTTATTGCTTAATGATTACTATGATGATCATAGGAACACTCTAGAGCTTCTAGTTTTAGATGTGAAAATCGTAGAGATTGAGACTATAGGATATGTTGCGAAAAACAACTTTACCTCTCAAATCTCATAAAACATCGTTAATAAACATCAAACAATTTCCGATTCATAAAACTTGTAATCGATAAAACAAAATAAGCCATCATGAGCACTAGAGGACGTGGTCGTGGACGCCAGAGACGTGGCGTGGTAGAGGCCGAGGTGCTACGATCAAGCACCAAATCATATGTCAAAATGGACGACTCGCCAATTGAGAGTGAGACGGATCACGCGATCACATGGAAGAAGATAATGCATTGACTCAAGCAATGTTGCGAGTCTTGGAAAGGGTCGCGGAACTAAAATTGGGCCAACAACTCGTGGGTCAATTTCGAATAACTTAAGTCCAATAATGCGTAAGTTTTCAGAGGAGTTTCCTGTAGCTCCAAATGTGGTGAATATTGGCTCAAGTCAGGGAACGATTATGGATGATATGGAATGCATCGTTGAGCAAAACCGAAAGGAGCTGTGTCCTTGTTAAGAGACGAGGCATATCGCTGGTGGCTCATCGCTCGAGAAGGCACCAAGTCGACTCGATTAATTGGGAATTCTTTAAAGCTACCTTCCAAGGAAAATACGTTGGAACGAAGTTATGTAGACGTCAAGGAAAGAATTTCGAATCTTGTCCAAGGAAGTAAGACAAGGCAAGATATGAAGTCGAAGTTTTACGCCCGAGCCGCTATGCTCGGACAATTGTATCAATAGATCATGAACGATGTGTATGTTTCGAGGATGGGCTTAATGATGAGCCGAGGGTTCTGATTGCTCCACAGCAAGTTAGAACTTTTTCCACTCTTGTGGAGAAGGCTAAGATAGCCGAGGAGGCTAAGAACTCAGAACGACAGAACCAAGAAAGATTTCGAAACAAGAGAGAGACACAGCAGTCTGGTTCTTCAAAGAAATTTCAGAAGAGACCTCGGAATGATGAACCAGTTCAAGGTAGAACACCGATAACAAATAATCAAAGTCGAGATTGCACTGAGTGTGGGAAGAGACATTTTAGAGAGTGTTGGAGGAAAACGGGCGCATGTTACAAATGCGATTCAATGGATCATCAGTATAAAAATTATCCTCGACGTATGGATACGACTCAAGAAGTTTGTAATAATGATGCACAGCCGGCCAGAGGTAATCAGCAGCCACCGAGAGGTCGTGGACCAGGTCGTGGTGGTAATGGGGTTGGTCATGGTCAAGGTGCACCGGGTCAGGCAATGGTCCTAGAGGAAATACAGATACAAAACAACTGGATCGGTCTATGCGCTAGACGCCATGAGGACGGCAATGCACCAGATATGATAACTGGTACGTTCTTCATTTTTGATGTACCTGTTATTGCCTTAATAGATATTGGTTCTACCCACTCATATGTTGCTAGCGCCATATCTGAAACCCGAATTTAGAATCTGAAATTACCGATAGTGGGATGATGATGAATTAGTCCTTTAGATACCGATAATTGTAAATAAAATGTTTAAAGACGTGCCCTTAAAAATTCAAGAGGAGGTATTCGTGGCGAATTTGATGGAATTGCCTTTCAGCGAGTTCGATCTCATTCTGGGCATGGATTGGTTGGTTAAACATCGGGCGCAATTGGATTGTGCTAAAAAATGAATGTCAGTAAGAACCTCGAATGATAAGGAAGTCATAATGATTGGTGAGCGAAGGAACTACTTGGCAAATGTGGTATATGCATTAAAGGCAGAGAAGTTGGTTCGGAAAGGATATGGAGCATTCCTAGCCTTTATCTGTGCTTTGGATGCCAAAGAGTTATCTATGAATGATGTGATGACGGTGAAGGAATTTCCCGATGTATTTCCAAGAACTTCCCGGTTATACCTCCAGATCGGAAGTAGAATTTGGCATTGAGCTTTTGCTCGGGATGACTCCAAAGGTCCATTACTCCTTATAGAATGGCAATCAAGGAGTTGGTGAGCTTAAAGCTCAAATTCAAGAATTGTTTGGATCGTTGATTTATTCGACCAAGTGTGTCTCCGTGGGAGCACCGGCTTTGTTCGTCAAGAAGAAGGATGGATCGATGCGTATGTGCATTGACTACGCATAATTGAATAAATTGACGATCAAGAATCGGTATCTTCTATCGAGAATTGACGACTGCTTGATCAATTAAAAGGAGCTTCGCTTTTCTCAAAATTGATTTGAGGTCGGGTTATCACCACTCAAGGTGAAAGAAGTGGACATTTATAAGACGGCATTTCGCATATCGCTATGAACATTATAAGTTTGTAGTGATGCCGCTTGATTAACCAATGCACCACCGCATTTATGGACATGATGAACCGAGTCTTTCAACCATATTTAGACCGATTTGTGGTAGTGTTCATAGATGACATATTGGTTTATTCGAGAAATGAGGAGGAGCATGACAAGCATTTGCGGATAGTATTACGCCTACTTCGGATAACCAACTATATGCCAAATTTAGTAAATGCGAATTTTGGCTAAAGGAAGTGACTTTCCTTGGTCATGTGGTATCACCAAGGAATAAGGGTGGATCTTCTAAAATTGAGGTTATTCGGATTGGAAACCACCAACATCGAGAGTGAAATTCAAGTTTCTTGGTTTGGTGGATACTATAGACGCTTTGTAGAGGGTTTTCGTTGATTGCGCACCCCTAACTAAACTGCTACGAAAGGAGCTCCGTATAATTGGACCGAAAAGCAAGAGAGTTTCGAGAAATTAAAGAAGATCCCGACGAAGCTCCAGCTTTGATTTAGCCGAGGTCGGAAAAGAATTCACTGCTTATTATGATGCGCCTCACACGGTCCAGGTTGTGTGTTGATGCAAAATGGAAAGGTGGTGGCCTATGCTTCTCGTCAATTGAGACCGCATCAAGTAAACTACCCTACTCATGATTTGGAGTTAGTCGTTGTCTTTGCTCTAAAGATTTGGAGGCACTATCTCTATGGTGAGAAGTCAATAATCTACACGGATCACAAGAGTCTTAAATACCTCCTTACCCAAAAGGAGTTAAATTTGAGACAAAGAAGATGGGTAGAATTATTAAAGGATTATGATTTCTCAATCAAATATCATCCCGAAAGGCTAACGTGGTAGCCGACGCGTTAAGTCGTAAGGCAAGATTCGATTTAAGAGCATTGTTTGCCCATTTGAGTCTGTATGAAGATGGTAGTTTGTTAGCAGAACTTCAGGTGAAGCCTCTGTGGCTGGAACAAATCAAGGAAAAATAGACATCAAATGAAAAGTTGGGACCTTTACTTCAGCAAGTTGAAAATGGTGAAATAGAGGATTTTGGAATAAACACGGAAGGTGTGTTGTGCTTTCGAGGAAGAGTATGTATGCCTAAGGACTCAGATCTGAGGCAAATGATTCTACGGGAGGCACATAGTAGCCCTTATGCTATGCATCCCGGAGGAAATAAGATGTATCGAGATCTCCGTGAACAGTATTGGTGGCCAGGGTTGAAGCGTGAAATTTTAGAATTTGTGGGAAAATGTTTGACTTGTCAGCAAGTGAAGGTAGAACATCAATTACCGTCTGGATTGTTACAACCGATAAAGATTCCTCTTTGGAAATGGGAACGGATAACTATGGATTTTGTTAGTGGGTTACCTTTAACACCTCCTAAGAAAAATTCCGTTTGGGTAATTATTGATCGCTTGACAAAGACCGCCATTTTCTCCCGGTTCGATGGATTATTCATTGCGAAGTTACGGTTGTCGTATCGATCTAAAATTGTGAGGTTGCATGGGGTACCAGATCTATTATATCGCATGGGATCCCGATTTACATCACGATTCGAAAGCTCGCATGAAGCCTTGGGGACAAAGTTGAATTTCAGTACGGCTTTTCATCCTCAATCTGATGGTCAGTCAGAGAGAGTAATTCAGATATTAGAAGATATGTTAAGGGGTGTGTAATCGACTTGAGGGTAGTTGGGAGGATTATCTACCATCGCGTAATTTATGCGATAACAACAACTATCATCGAGCATTCGGATGGCACCTTACAAGGCATTGTATGGTCGTAAGTGTCGTTCTCCTATTTGTTGGACCGAGTTGGGCTAACGATGATGTTAGGTCCTGAGATGATATCCAAACAGAGGAAAAGGTAAAAGTTATTCGAGCACGGTTGAAAGAAGCCTCGGATAGATGTAAGTCGTATGCGCACTGAAGCGAAAGGATATCGAGTATGATGTGGGGATCAGTTTTCTTGAAGGTCTCACCTTGGAAAAAGATCTTCGGGTTTGGAAAGAAGGGCAAGCTAAGTCCTAGGTACATTGGACCTTATCGTGTGCTGAAGCATGTTGGTCCAGTGGCTTATCAGATTGAGTTACCTCCGGAATTGGATCAAATTCATAATGTTTTTCATGTTTCCATGTTGAGGCATTATAGATCGGATCCTTCGCACATAGTACCGGTAAAAGAATTGGAGTTGAATTCAGATTTGTCTTTTAAAGAAGAACCAGTGGAAATCTTAGACCGAGATGTCAAAGTGCTAAGAAAGAAAACCGTGTAGTTGGTCAAAGTTCTATGGCGTAACCATGGAGTAGAGGAAGCTACGTGGGAGCCTGAGGATGAAATTCGGCAATAATACCCTCACCTCTTTCAATCAGGTAAATTTTGAGGACGAAATTTTCTTTAAGGAGGGTAGAGTTGTAACACCCTAAAAATCCGAGTATTGATATATTGCATGATTTGGTGTTTAGATTATGAAGGAAAATTTTCTTACTTTTATATTTTTTTTGTGTTTATTATAGTCCTGAAGAAAAGTATAGCATAATTTGGGCAAAGAATAAATTTTATATTTGAGAATTTATTGAAGATAAGCAAGTGTCATTAATACTTAAGTTAATTTAAGTGTTAATAAGTGACATAAGATGAGTACATGGCATGGTGGTGTTGGCGCATGAATTGTAGCATGAGGGGAGAGGTTCGAATCCCTTGTTTAGCATCTAGGTAAATTTTATTTTAAATTTTTCTGCACATGTATAGCAAGTGTCGGCCAAGCTCAATTATGGTAAGGGTTGACCTTGTTATTTTTGGTTAGTATATCAAAGGAATAAGGTAAGTGTAAACATATGGTATGGAATCAAAAATTTATGGAAAGATATGGGGACATAAGGCATATATCAAGGAAAAGTTTTGGAAACAAATTCATGGTCATTTGACCAATGAATTTGGGTGGCATAGTGGCTAGGGGGAGGTTGGCCAAAAATGCTAGTAGTTGGCTAGGATTAGTTTTGGTCATTCTTAGCATTTTGTGCATAATTTTGAAACTCTTTCTCCACCTTTCTCCCTTGGCCGAAATTGAGCATTGGTAAACCTTAATCTTTTGACCATTTGGTCACTTTTGCATATCACCTTAGTATTCTTTTGTGTGTTCTTTTCTTAGTGACGAAATCACCTATACCAAAAAGCCATTCTTTTCTTTTCTTCTCCCCATTGCCGAATATACAATGCTATTAAATTCATCTCTTTTCTTTCTCTTTTCTTCTCTTTGAAAACAAATCCTCATCATCATCTTTTTCTTCCATCTTTTATTTCTTTCTCATATTTCTTTTCAATCAAAATTCTCTCCATTAATTCTCTCATGGCCGAATGCTAGTGTACCCATAGCTGAATTTTTTTTTCTCTATTCCTAAGCATCATTCTCAATCATTTCTTTTCAACCGTGGACAATAGGTAAGGGTTCCTTTTTGGTTTATATTAGTTAATAGAGGTTTGGCCAAATTTTAATGGTGGTAAGAGGATCTTTTGGATCGAAATTTATTATTCCTTCTATTAAACGTTTCCAATGGTTATATTTTAGTGCGATAACGGAAGATCGGAAATCAAGTGGTCGAGAGTGACATAGAACGCTTGGATCGATTCTCCTTGTGGAACAAGAATATTTGTGGTAAGGAAATCTCGTTCTTAAAACCTTTAGTCATAATCGATATAAATATTATTAGGACGTGCTAACAATCTTTTGATATTGAAGACTTTCAAAATAGGGAAGAAAAGGGCGGTGTTTAGTCTTCGTAAGAAGGGCGGATCCACTGTTTCTCCTAAGTTTAAACGAAGAGCGGTTTCGGCAGTCCGGGATTTTCCACCGGGTTGCGGACCATCTTCCGAAGGAAGTCAATTATTTGAAGTGGTACGAACTTCCGATCCTTTATATGTTAGTGGATTCTCAACGTATAACGAACCAATAAACGAGGAGAAATCGAAAATTGAAGTGATTCAAAATCAAGAGGGTAAGGTTTTGGATCTAATATCGATAATGTATTTTTATACAAAATAGTGTTCTAACGGATCGAAATATGTTTTAGGTGTCGAGGAGCGAGAAGGATTAGTACTCTCGATATCGAGGTGTGTAACTTCACACTTTTTCTCGGGTTTGGATGTTATTGCGGTATTGAGTAAAATCGTAAAAACGTCTAGATCGGCTTAAAACGTAATAATTGGTATTTCGACGAAAATACATGAAAATGACAAAATTGTAAAATTACAAAACGCCTCGAGAAATTAATTGTAAATATGTGAAATTGTATATCTCGTAATAATTGGGCGAAATCTACATTAGATCGATAATTGGGCGAAATCTCGCTAGATCGATAATTGGGCGAAATCTCATTAGATCGATAATTGGGCGAAATCTACATTAGATCATAATGGGTCGTAATCTCATTAAATTGTTAAACCAATGAAATCCTCGCTAGATTGATAAATGGGCCAAATTCACGTTAAATCGTAAATTTGGGCATAAGTTGTTAAATTGTTAATTGGGCCAAATGTTATTTTTGGCTTAATAAAAAAAAAGTTGGAAATATTGACTCTTGTTAATGGGCCTTTTGATTAAATCATTGTATAATCACGTTTACTTTGCATACATATTGCATGGGTTGGGAAAATGATGAAGAGAAGAAGGCCTATTGCCAAAATCTAGTTCGGTGGCTTTGTCACAAAATTATGGCTATTTGCCTTTAGTTCGGTGGCTTTGCCACAAAATTATGGCTATTTGCCTCTAGTTCGGTGGCTCTGCCACAAAAGTAATAAATGGCTATTTGCCTCTAGTTCGGTGGCTCTGCCACAAAAATAATAATTGGCTCAATGCCTCTAGTTCGGTGACTTTGTCGCAATCTAGTTCGGTGGCTCTGCCACAAATATAAATTGGCTTAATGCCTACGATTGGTGTGATGGCGGGGTGGGTTGACTTGATCCCCACAGGTGTGATGGTTGGTACGGGGGTGTGTAGCGGATGGAATTAGGTTTGGGAGGGAAAAATTCATTTTTACATGCATGTTATTAATTATATTTTCATTATGCTATTAATTATGTTATTAATTATGTTGTTAATTTCGCTTATGGGCTCAAGGCCCAAATCCATAATTTGAAAATCGCCCAATGGACAAAGTAAGTGAGTTATACATCGAGTTCTATAACTCACCCTCAAATTTTCCATCTCGTAATGGAAATTGACGTGGACTTGGGCCGAGGATGACTTCGTGGAGGCCATATCTTGCAAAACA
Source organism: Gossypium rotundifolium (assembly GCA_025506655.1). Classification (NCBI taxonomy): domain Eukaryota; kingdom Viridiplantae; phylum Streptophyta; class Magnoliopsida; order Malvales; family Malvaceae; genus Gossypium; species Gossypium rotundifolium. The sequence goes on from CP106728.1 coordinate 33,088,424, forward strand.
TGGGTTTATTAAACTCTAACTTTTTAATAAGTATTTTACTATTTTGGGTTAATGTAATAAGGGCCTCTATTAATAATTTATGGATTTTTATGTGTGTTTGGTTTTAAACTATATTTTGGACATTTAAATATGGGCTTATGATTATATGATGTTTTTATCAAAATAAATTGGGTTTTCAAATATATGAAATTCCTTTATAAATATTTTATTATTGTTAACTCTTAAATAAATTACCTAAGGGTTTTGATAATACAATGTTAATAATGTTTTTTTCAACTAATGTTTTCTAATATACATCAAATTAAAATACTCTTTTGATTTTTATTAAACCCCGTAATTAAAAATAATATTGTAGTTTTCAACTTATTGAAGATTTTAAGATAGCTCGATTCATGTAACAAACCAAATCTAGTCTTAATGCATAGACCGGGTTTGGGGTGTTACATGGAAAGACGTCAAAAAACTCTTTCACCGTTCTAACATTCTCTACCGACAACTCTTTGGCATCAAAAACACTGATAAAGGCTAAGAACGCTCCACACCCCTTTCGTACCAACTTTTCTGCCTTTAAAGTAGATACCACATTAGACAGATAGTTTCTTCTTTCGCCTATCATCATCACTTCCTTATCCTCAGAAGTTCTTAGCATCATCTGCTTTGCAGCACAGTCCAAGTTCACGTGATGCTTAACCAGCCAGTCCATGCCCAAAATAAGATCGAACTCGCCGAATGGCAGTTCCATCAAATCCACTAGAAATACTACCCCTTGAACTTCTAAAGTCTTATAAATCAGTATGCTATTCAATGTTTATTAAACAATGTTTTATGCAGTACAAGAAGTAAAGTTGTTTTCGCAAAAACGTATCCTAAAGTCTCAATCTCTATAGTTTCAGCTCCTAAAGCTAAAAGTTCTAGAGTACTTCTATTTTGTGGAGTTCTCTTACAACATTATATAACAATAATCATAAAATGAAAACAAAACTTACTGACTTGGTGTCGGATACCCGTGGTTCCATACTTCCTCTAAAATATGCATTTATAATTTAAAATTCAAACATCTTTGGAAAACGCTTTAAAACCCAAACCACAGTCGAGTTTTGTAATCGGGCTTTGATACCATAAAATGTAACACCCCAAACCCAGCCCATGTGGTATGACTAGATCTGGCATGTCACATGAAGAAAACGAGTAAAGAACTTGTGATTCTTAATAAAGATGTTATTTGGTTATGGTTTAAGAAAACAAGTTTGTTTAGAAATATTTGATAAAAATACTACTAATCTTTGAAAGGCTGATTGAAAAAAAAATCGATATTTGAAGTAGTGATCTTTTAAAACCGTAACTTTCAGAAATGTTGTTGATAATTTGAAAGAAACTCTGAGTTAAATTATTCGTACAAGCTTGTTATGAAATCTATTTGTTATTCAATTTTGGAAAACCGTTATTTGTGATTTTAGAAAATCCCATTTAAAACATTTTAAGCAAGATAATAAGTACGACTAAACATAAAGCAAAATAAAAATATCCCAGATACCTTATTACAACTTTAAATCCCAAAATAGTAAAAGTAACGAATTAAAACAGAATATTAGTTTACTAATGTTCAAAACATTATTTCCAAAGTATGGCCTCCACCGAGTCATCCATGGCCCAAGTCCACATCACAGAGTATTACCTGCAAGAATTAAGAATGAAGGGTGAGTTACTAGAACTCAATGCATAATCCTTTTACCGTCGTCCACTGGGCCTAAACCCATATAGCATCATCTTGGACCGAAGCCCATTTACATAACAATATTTAAATGAAGTAAATGCATGCAACCCAACCCATCAATCCATCACACCCCCGACCAGCCAATCACACCTGTGGGGATCAAGTCAACCCACCCCGCCACTCACACCAATTTGTAGTCAAACTGCCATTTATAATATTTTTGTGGTCAAGCCACCGAAATCATAGTTAAGCACGATAATAAATGAATTGTGGCAATGCCACCAGGCTACACTGCTCTCTATGCAATTTTCCCATCCCATGCAATATGTAAAGATGCAACATACATAGTTACATAAAATATCCACATATAAATAACAATCATTAATCTATTGAACAATTTTGGTGAATTGGCCCATTAAAGTAATTTAATAATTCAGCCCACTAAGGCATTTAAGCAAATCGGCCCATATGGGCATTTTCATAATTTAGCAATTTAATACCGATTTTGACATATCCTTAGAAATAATGCAATTTAAGCAAGTTACTCGATTTACACCATATTATGATTTTTAGCTTTGTAAACAATAATGATCTATTTTCTAACATGATATCGAGTCACAAATCTACAGGATTTCGGTGTGATATTACACACATGATTACGGTCAGGACTGATCCTTCTTGATCATCGGCACCTAAATCACCATTACACTCGATTAATCAACAAATGAGATTTTATTAATCCAAATCTAAATTAGACGATCTAATAAAATGCTTACCCTTAGTATCGTGAATGACGACTATTTGTCTATTCTCACCGGATGATGGTCCACAACCCAGTAGGAAATCCTGAAATACTGATACCGCCCTACGCTTGAACTTAGGAGTAGGAATTGTAAATCCACTCTCTTTTTGTCCTCCTATTGCCTTTCTTTTAAAATCGCTACCACTTGCCTCCATTGGAAAAGTCTCTGTTAGAAAAATGCTATGATGAGTGAACGTAATTGTTTAGGGATAGGATTTGGCTTACCACTACTTCCAAAGGATCAACGAGTAGAGAAAAATGAGCGATTTAGTTCCCTATAATAACCGATTAGTCAAATCCATCGATCCATTTTAACGGAATAACCAAGCAATGAAAGATAACGAAATAAACCATAACGAAACTCTTTACCTTAATGGTGATGAATCCGATAACACCGATTGGGCTTATGGCTATGGATGAATCGACAAGGACGTGGTATTCGGCCAACCACTAGAACACTACGAAAAAGAATTGATTACGATATGAGGAAATAGGAGAGAGTGTGATATTTTGGTTTAGAAACAAAGTAGAATAACCGTGTAGTGATGGACACACATTCGAATAGGAAGGAAAGAAAATGAAAGGAGTAGAATGAAGCCCACCTGATTCAACCAAGGAAAAATGTTCAACACACAAGAATGGAGAAGAGAGAGGATGTTAAAGATTCAGCTAATGAAAAGAAAAGGACAAGGAAGGTTCAGCCAATCAAAGTTATCAACTAAGAAGAAGAAAATAGAGGTTGAAGAAATGGTGAGAAAAAGAAAGAAAGATGGAAAAATAGTGTTAGGGGGTTTCGGCTAATACCAAGGAAAAAGATGACCAAAATGTCTTGAGTAATTTGACAAAAAAAAAAAGGAAAAGGAACCAAAATGATTTGAGTGTTTCAGCCAAAAGAGAGAGGTTGGAAAAGAGACACAAAAATACTCAAAAAGAAAATACCTCTTATGCACAATTTGCAAAAAGGATATAGCAAATTGGCTCCCAAAATCCCCCACCAAAATCGTGAATCACCTATACCAAAAGATGAGTGTTGACCAAAACTCTTTCCTTAGGCAACTCTTAATATTCGACCAACATGTCCCCCTCTCTTATCCCTTTCTTTGATTTCTTTCCTTCTTTTTCCCTTTTCTTCCTCCTTACCATATTCCTTGGCCATCTTTCCATCAATAAAAAGTCTCCCTTACCATATTTAGAACCATGGTGACACTTTGGAATAGGGGCACAAAAATAAATCCAAAAATTTGTAATAGATGGGATTCGAACCCTTTCTCTTCATGCTCTCCACTTGACGCCACTCCACTCCACCATGTGCTCCACTTGTGCTAGCAAAATACACACTTACTTCCTTAAGCCTTGATGCCATGTAACTTCTCTCCTTAAAGTACTTAAACACAAAAATTTTGCTAAAGCCCAACTCAACCCCAAGCCTTCTTTGGACCTTTAAACATACACAATTAACATTTTTAACTAGCCTGTCGCATGGTATAATGCAAAACATAAAATTTTGAATTTTAGGATGTTACATACTAAGCTTTTGAAAGCTTACTGTGTGTGTTCTCTCTGTTTTATAGATCGTCATAGCTACTAGAGGATCGGGACCGTCGAGGATTGTCATCACATTACTTAAGCTCATTTTGGTATCTTTTGAATATGTATATAGTTGGTTATGGCATGTATAGGCTAGTCATTTTTGTTATGTTTGAAATGTGTATAATAGCCATGAGATGTGGCTAGATAAGTATTGGTAATATGCTTGGGAATATATGAAAATGATACATGTTCTGGTATGGCTAGATAGCTTATGAATTGATTAAAGATATGGTATGCACATGAATGCATGATGAGTATGTTTGGTTGATCAAAGAAGTGAATATATAAAAGGTATAGACGAATGAATCATGCTTAATTGCTTATGTGTTTAATTGTGCAATTTGGTATGATTGAAGTTGCAATTGTAGGTGATGACTTGATGATTACTTTTATATGTTTTGGTTGCAAAATATGGATAAAATGATTTGGTAATTTGCTAGTATATATTGACCCTTGTGTGGGTGGCATTTTTACCTTGCATATGGCCTATTTTGCCTACACTACTATGGCACACGGGCGTGCCTAATGGCCGTGGGAATATGGCAATACCTAGCTAAGTGTGCACAGCCTTGGCACATAGATGTGCCTGGTAGCCGTGTGATTAAGTCAGTATATGGCCTAAGAGCGCACGGCCATGGTACACGGGCGTGCCTAGTGGCCGTGTGAAAAAGTCAGTATACATGCCCTAATTTGACATCGCCAAGACACATGGGTGTGTCTGGTGCCCGTGGGAGACACACGGCCTACCCACACGGGCATGTGTCTTGCATAACTTAGAAAAGTTTTTAAATTTATGAGAATTTTCGTAAGTGTTTGGCCTAGTCTCGGCCCTGCTCTAAAGCATGATTAAGGTCTGGTTGACCTATTTAAGTGACACTTTGATTGTGATTGATGAATGGTTGTATGAAATGTCTGTAAAAGTTTTTGATCTGTACGGTAATGCCTTTAACCCTAATCCGACGATGGATAAGGGATAGGGGTGTTACAAGTTGTGTGTGAGTATCCGAATGTGTTTCTTGAAGAGTTACCAGGATTACCACCTATTCGAGAAGTTGAATTTGGTATTGAATTAATGCCGGGAACAACTCCAATTTTGATAGCTCCGTACAAAATGGCTCCGACAGAGTTAAAACAATTAAGTCTCAGTTGCAAGAGTTAACGGATAGAGGATTTGCACGACTAAGTTTCTCACCTTGGGGTGTTCCCGTACTATTTGTGAAAAAGAAAGATGGAACTATGAGAATTTGCATTGATTTTAGTCAACTCAATAAAGTGACTATTAAGAACAAATATCCTTTGCTGCATATTGATGATTTGTTTGATCAGCTGAAAGGGGCAACTATATTTTAAAAGATAGATTTGAGATCGGGCTATTACCAGTTGAGATTTAAGGACTTTGACATGCTAAAAATCGCTTTTCGAATGAGGTGCGGACATTATGAAATGCACCTGCTGTTTTTATGGACCTAATGAATCATATCTTTAGATCGTATTTAGATCGAATTGTCATTGTATTCATTGATGACATATTGATTTATTCACGTGATGAATATGAGTATATTAAGCATTTGAGAATCATATTACAAACTTTGTGTGATAAGCAGTTGTATGCAAAGTTCAGTAAATGTGAATCCTGGTTATGTGAAGTTGGTTTTCTGGGGCATATTGTGTCAGCATCGGGTATTCAAGTAAATCCGAGCAAGATTTCAGCAATTATAGATTGGAAGCCTCCAAGAAATGTGTTTGAAGTTCGTATCTTTCTAGGACTCGCTTGTTATTATAGAGGATTGGTGAAAGGCTTTTCGATGATTGCAACTCTGATGATGATATTGCTTCAGAAAGATGTTAAGTTTGAGTGGTCAGATAAGTGTCAGAAAAGTTTTGATCAGTTGAAATCCCTATTGACTAAAGCTCTAGTGTTAGTTCAACTAGAATCGGGTAAAGAATTTGTAATTTACAATGATGCATCGTTGAATGGTCTGGGTTGTGTTTTGATGCGGGAAGGCAAACTTATAGCTTATGCCTCAAGACAGTGAAAGTCACACGAAAAGAATTATTTAACGCGCGATCTTGAGTTGGCTGCGATTGTATTCGCATTGAAGATTTGGTGCCATTATCTATTCGGTGGGAAATGTCATGTTTATTCAGATCATAAGAGTTTGAAATATCTGATTACTCAAAAAGATTTGAATTTACAATAGTGGAGATGGCTAGAGTTGTTAAAAGATTATGAGCTAGTGATTGATTATCATCTAGGAAAAGCAAATGTTGTTGCTGATTTTTTGAGCCGAAAATCCTTATTTGCTCTACGTGCGATGACTACTCAGTTGGCTTTATCTAACGATGGTACAATTGTAGCAAAGTTAAAAGCGAGACTATTGTTTTTACAGTAGATTTGTGAAGCTCAGAAAATTGATAATGAATTGTTAGCAAAACGGGCTCAATGTGATTTGAATTCTGATTCAGAGTTTTGAGTTGATTTTGACGATTGTTTGAAATTCAAAGGCTGATTATGTGTTTCGAGAAATTCAGAGTTGATTCGGATGATTTTGAATGAAGAACATAATAGTCAATTTTTTGTTCATCCGGGAGTACAAAAATGTATAACGATCTGAAACAACTTTATTAGTGGCCTAGTATGAAACGTGATATCTCTGAATTTGTATTGAAATATTTAATTTTTAAGCAAGTTAAAGCTAAGCATCAGGTGCAATCAGGTTTGTTACAACCTATAATGATTCTCGAGTGGAAATGGGACATAATCACAATGGATTTTATGTCGGGATTGCCCCTATCTCTGAGAAAGAAATATACGATTTCGGTTGTAGTTGATAGATTAATGGAATCAACTCATTTCATTCAGGTACGAGCGGACTATTCACTAGACAAACTTGCTGTGTAACATCCTGAAATTTAGAATTTTATGTTTTGCATTATACCATGCGATAGGCTAGTTAAAAATGTTAATTGTGTATGTTTAGAGGTCTAAAGAAGGCTTGGGGTTGAGTTGGGCCTTAGCAAAATTTTTGTGTTTAAGTACTTTAAGGAGAAAAGGTAAGTGGCATCAAGGCTTAAGGAAATAAGTGTGTATTTTGCTAGCATAGTCAAGCACATGGTGGAATGGTGTGGCGTCAAGTGGAGAGCATGAAGGGAAATGGTTCAAATCCCATCTATTACAAATTTTTGGATTTATTTTCGTACCCCTATTCCAAAGTGTCGACCATAGTTCTAAATATGGTAAGGGAGACTTTCTATTGATGGAAAGATGGCTAAGGAATATGGTAAGGAGGAAGACAATGGAAAAGGAAGGAAATAAATCAAAGAAAGGGATAAAGGAGGGGGACATGTTGGCCGAATATTAGGAGTTGCCTAAGGAAAGTGTTTTGGTCAACACTCATCTTTTGGTATAGGTGGTTCACGGTTTTGGTAGGGGGATTTTGGGAGCCAATTTGCTATAGCCTTTTTACAAATTGTGCATGAGAGTTATTTTCTTTTTGAACATTTTTGTGTCTCTTTTCCAACCTTTCTCTTTTGGATGAAACACTCAAATCATTTTGGTTCTTTTTCCTTTGTTTTGCCGAATTACTCAAGACATTTTGGTCAACTTTCTCCTTGGAATTAGCCGAAACCCCCTAACACTACTTTTCCATCTTTCTTTCTTTTTCTCACCATTTCTTCAACCTCTCTTTTCTTCTTCTTAGTTGATAACTTTGATTGGCTGAACCTTTCTTGCCCTTTTCTTTTCATTAGCCAAATATTTAACATCCTTTCTATTCTCCATTCTTGCGTGTTGAACATGTAACACCCCAAACCCGGTCAATACGCCATGATCGAATCTGGTATGTCACTGAGGAAAATATTTTTGAAAGAATCGAATTAACAATTAAATTTTTGTGAAAAACTCTTTGAAATTCTATATTTGTAGAAATTACATGTTTAATAAGTTAAAACTAAAATTTTATTTTGAAATTACATAAAACTTTAAAATAAGTGAATAAATCATAGGTTAGAAAACATTTATATCATTCTAAGAAAACTCGAATTATTACTTTGAAAACCATTTGCATTTGAATGTAGAAACTTAATATTTGAAAATCATTTAAATTATCGAAAACACTTAAGTTGTTTAAATTATCAAATGATTTATGTTACCCGATGGTAACGCTTTAAAAACCGTCGCGTTTTGTAGATTAAAAACTTGGTGCTCATTTTTTATAATAATCATGAAATTTATAAACCATATTTAAAACATGTTCAAAACATAAAATAATCCAAAACATAATTAAGCAGGCCTTATTACAAATCCATAAAATATGAAAACCAAATTGAAATAAAATACCCAAATGGAAGTTCATATAAAACCAACTTTTATTGCATGGCCTTCTCGAGTTCATCCGGCTCATCATCCGCGATCTCATGAATCACCGAAAAGATAAGAGAGAAGGTGAGTCACCAAGACTCATGCATATTCCTCTCCCGTAAATACCACATACTTACACAAATTATAACAAAGCAACATATATGTATAATGCACCCAACCTAGCCATCCATAACTCCTTTTCTACCCCGTGTGGTACCAAACCACTGGTGGTGCCAAACCACTGGTGACCGAAGTCACGATATAAATGTGATACCAAATCACTGGTGACCAAAGTCACGAATAATCCGTCTGTAGGGCCAACCCACGTGTGATACCAAATCACTGGCGACAATCCCATATCTCAAAAGTGGGGCCAACCCACGGTGGTGTTAACCACAGGGACGAGTCGCTATGAGGTGCCAAACCTCTGGTGCCCGAAGACACGAATGTGATACCAAATCACTGGTGACCAAAGTCACGATATCAATCTTCCCCCTCCTCTCATATTGCCCATGCCAATGCAATAAATAAGCAAATCATGTCAATATACTTTGATACGTATCTCATAACAAATATATCATAAATCGTACATCATGATTTCTATCCACATGTATTTACAACATATCGAAACGGACTTACCCGAATCCTTATTCATACCATCATGGTATCAAATCCAAATCTCATCATTTTTCCCACTTTCAAAATATGATTAGTTATAACACACATAAATACATATATAAACCAAGTTATAAAGTGTGTAAGATACATACCTTTCACCAAAGCAAGAACTAACTTCCGGAGATCTGATCTATCGTACTAGATCACCTTGTCCTACAATCGGCCAACACTTAAATTATAAACAAAGGTCATTCGGCCCTACCACTATATCCCAATGAGTTAACGCTTCGAAATACCAATCTTACCTAAAAGCTTACCCAAAACGAGAGACAAAGATACGAGGCTTAGATTGATTGCTTCCAACGTCCCGAGGAGCCTATAAGAAATCGGTTCTTAGAATGGTTAGAACCTTGCAAACCAATGCCTAAAGATTCAGCCTTTGTCCACAAGAAAATAACTTGGAAAAGAGAAAAGAATTGAAGGACATACGATCATGAATACTTACCTATTATCCAAAATTGATTGGAGAGAAACCAAAGAGAATCTACCCTTGCATATTCGGCCAAAACAAAGATTTAAAGAGAGTGGGAAGTTTCGGCAATATGGTTATGAAAGAAGAAAGATATGTGTATAAAAGTGAGAAAGTATGTGAGTAGAAAAGAGAATGAAAGAGAGAGAGAGTGTTCGATTTTAGCAACAATGGAGAAAAGAAAAGGGAGTTTGGAGAAGAGAGAAATTCGGCCAAGAGAGAATAAAAGAAAATGTGATTATGAACCAATCTCAAGAGAAGAAAAGAGAGAAATATGGGAGAGAGGTTCGTCCAAACACTTCTTTGCCAAAAAGAAAGTGCACAAAAATGCACAAAGTTCAATTGTAGCTTCGGTTTCAAAAGAGCAAATAAAAGAAAGAAAATGGTATTTGGTTCAAACAAAATAAGGCTAAAACCAAAGGCAAATTTGCACCAAAAGCACAATAGACATTCGGCCAAGGTGGGAGTTTTTTGGAGAGAAAGAAAAAACAATACCAAAAGATGCACAAATGCAAAAGTTGGCTAACTATACCCCCCAAACCACCTAACAACATTTGGCCACCCCCCTAAACACCCATGCCATCCACATACATGCACTAAAGGCCTAGGAATACTTTCCAAAACATCCTTCATATTCCATGCCTTTTGTCCCCTCATCATACCAAAACCTTAAGATTCTTATCCCTAATTTCATGCTTTCCTTAAACAAATATTCAACCTACCAAAAATTAAGAGTCCAACCTATCATAAATAAAGTTTGACCGTCCATCAATGCTAGAACACAAAAATAAAGTCTTCAAAATGCTAAACATGCTACTCGAACCTCTAACCTCAAGCAACTATCCAAGCATCATAACCACCTTGCCACTAACTCCTCATATGCTTAATTTAACACTTAAATTAACTTAAGTGTCAAGCTCACTTAATCCACTTCATTAAATAACCCATACTAAAAATTATTCTAGCTTCCTAAATAAAATCAAGCCTTCACAAGACTATGCTAACACATAAAATTCATACCCGAGCCAATACAAATAATACTCAAATTTTAGGATATTACAATTCTACCCCCTTAAGAAAATTTCGTCCTCGAAATTACCTGATCAAAAGAGTTGAGGATACTGCTGCCTCATCGCATCCTCCGGTTCCCAAGTAGCTTCTTCCACTCCATGATTCCGCCATAAGACTTTCACTAAAGGAACTATCTTCCTCTGCAGAACTTTTACATCTTGATAAAGAATCTGCACAGGTTCTTCTTCTATCGTCAAATCTGGACTCACTTTTATTTCCTCTACTGCCACGACATACGATGGATCAGAACGATAGCGTCTAAGCATGGAGACATGAAACACATCATGAATCTGGCTCAATTCTGCTGGCAACTCAAGCTGATAAGCTACTGGTCCCACTCGTCTCAATACTTTAAACGGCCCAATGAACCTTGGACTTAACTTGCCTTTTCTCCCAAATCTTAACACTTTCTTCCATGGCGAGACCTTCAAAAAAACTTTGTCACCCACGGAAAACACTATATCCCTCCGCTTGAGATCGGCATAAGACTTCGCTTATCCAAAGCTTCCTTCGACGAGCCTGAATCAATTTCACCTTATCCTCGCCACAACCAACTCGTCCTAACATCCGACGCCACCCAACTCATCCAACATGTAGGTGTGCGACACTTCCTACCATACAATGCCTCATATGGTGCCATCTTAATGCTTGCACGATAACTATTGTTGTATGCGAACTCATTAACGGTAAAAACTCTTCCCGCTACCTCAAGTCCAAAACACGACCTCTCAACATATCCTCTAAGATCTGAATAACTCTTTCGATTGCCGTCACGATCGTGGATGAAATGCTGATCTTGAAATCCAACCGTACTCAAAGCCCGATGTAACACTCTCCAAAACCTCGGCGTAAATGGGATCTCTATCCGAGATGATCGATACTGGCACACCGTGCAACCTCACTATCTCTGCCACATACAACTTAGCTAGCCTCTGAACCGAATAATCCACCCTTACCGGAATGAAATGAGCTGACTTAGTCAGACGATCCAAAATCACCCAAACTGAGTCCTTCTTACTAGGTGTAAGAGGTAATCTACTGACAAAGTCCATAGTGATCCTCTCCCACTTCCACTATGGAATCTTCACCGGCTGAAGTAATCCAGACAAAGAATCGATGTTCACCTTGACCTCATCGACACGCCGACATTTACCCACGAACTCAGTTACCTCTCGCTTCAAACCTGGCCACCAAAATTGCTCTCTTAAATCTCGATACATCTTGCTACCTCCAGAATGCATAGCGTATGGGCTGCTATGTGCATCCCGAATAATCCTTTGCCTTAACTCTACATCCTTTGGCATACAAGCTCTCCCTTTAAAACACAAAACTCCATCATTGGACAAACTAAAATCCTCTAAACCACCATTCTGAACCCACAACCTCCGATCATTCAAACCATCATCCTCTAACTGTTTCTCCTTGATCTAATCTAACCAAGTCGGCTTGACTTGCAATTTCGCCAAAAGACTCCCATCATCATACAGACTAAGACAAGCAAACATCGATCTTAAGTCTGATACAACCTTACGGCTCAACGCATCTGCCACCACGTTAGCCTTGCCGAGATGATACTCAATCGAACAGTCATAGTCCTTCAACAACTCAATCCATCTACGCTGTCTCAAGTTCAAATCCTTCTGAGTCAGAAGATACTTAAGACTCTTGTGATCCGTGTAGACTATTGACTTCTCTCCGTACAAATAGTGTCTCCAAATCTTCAAAGTGAAAACCACCGCTGCTAATTCTAAGTCATGTGTTGGATAATTAACCTCATGTGGTCTCAACTACCGAGATGCATAAGTCACTACCTTCCTTTCCTGCATCAACACACATTCCAAACCAGTATGTGATGCATCACAATAAACCGTGAATTCCTTTCCTGCCTTGGGTTGAATCAAAACTGGAGCTTCAGTCAGAATCTTTTTCAACTTGTCGAAACTTTCTTGCTGCTTCTCGGTCCACACAAATGGAACCCCTTTCCTCAACAACTTGGTCATCGGTGCTGCTATCAAAGAAAATCCCTCTACAAATCTTCGGTAATACCCCGCCAAACCTAAGAAACTCTAAATCTCAGCCACTGACTTAGGCGGCTTCCAGTCCAACACTGCCTCAATCTTCCGAGGATCCACTCTAACCCCTCGGTGATACAACGTGACCCAAGAAAGTCACCTCCTAAGCCGAACTCGACTTACTAAATATAGCAAAAAGCTACTTTTCCCTCAGAATCTGCAACACTACTCGCAAATGCGCATCATGCTCCTCCTTTGTCTTAGAGTATATTAAAATATCATCTATAAATACTACAACAAATGATCTAAAAACTGCTAGAATACCCGATTCATCATGTCCATGAATGCTGCCGGCGCGTTAGTCAACCCAAACGGCATTACCAGAAACTCGTAGTGCCCATACCGAGTGCGAAATGCCGTCTTATGGATATCAGCCTCTTTCACCTTTAGCTGATGATATCCAGACCTTAAATCAATCTTGGAGAAAACCGTGGCCCCTTTAAGCTGATCAAACAAATCATCTATCCTTGGTAAAGGATACTTGTTTTTGATCGTCAGCTTATTCAATTGGCGGTAGTCTATACATATCCGTATCGAACCATCCTTCTTCTTGATAAAAAGTACCGGCGCTCCCCAAGGTGAAACACTTGGTCGAATGAAACCTCGATCCAACAACTCTTGAATTTGAGCTTTCAATTCCATCAATTCCTTCGGTGCCATCCTATACGGAGCTATAGACACTGGCGCCGTTCCGGGTAACAGATCTATACCGAATTTGACTTCACGATCCGGAGGCAATCCGAAAGTTCTTGAGAAATACGCCAAGATAATCCTTTACAAGATCTGAACATTTCCCACATGAGACTCCTTAGCTTCCAAAGCACACACATGAACCACAAACACCTCACAGCCCTTCCTGACCATCTTCACAGCCTTCAATGCAGATACCACGTTAGATAGATAATCTCTTCTATTACCTATCATGACCACTTCTTCACCTTCCATTGTCTTCAAAACCATGCACTTAACGAAGCAATCCAAACTTGCTCGGTACTTAACCAACCATCCATCCAAGAATCGATCGAACTCCTTAAACGGTAGTTCCATCGATCACTCTGAACACTACCCTTGAAGTTCTAGGGTACATCTCTATATAGCTTATCTACTTCTACAGAGTGACCTAGAGGACTAAGTACGGTCATCTTCCTAGAAGCGCTTTGAAATCTAGATTCATAGTCTTTACTATACTACTAGCAACATACTGAATCGTCGAACCCACATCTATCAAAGCAAGATATGGAACACCAAATATTAAGAACGTACCGGTTATGACATCCGGTGCATCACTCTCCTCTCGACGCCTCGCTGCATACACCAAACTAGGCTGTCTTACCTCAGTGTTGCTTGCATCTCTGCCCGATGCTCCGCGGCCTCGACTAGAACCATTACCTCCTCTACCATTACCACGACCTCTCTGCAGTGCTGGTCTCTCCTTTCTGAACTGAGCACGGCCTTGACCCTTAGACTGATTCCTGGCTTGCTTACGTGGATAGTCCCTCACACGATGATCCAATGAACCACACTCGAAACATCCTTTCCCTCCGATCCAACATTCGCCCCAATGAAACTTCCCACATCGGTTACACGTCTTTGGTCCCGATTACCGATAAAGCCTCCTAGACCGATTCGCCCACTTTGCCTAGCCCTCTTCGAACATTACCTGTCACCCGGATGATCTATATCCTCTCTTATGCTTATTCCAACGTAACTCGCCTTCCAGATTCCTTTATTCCTTGGCTATCTTAGCCTTTTCAACCAAAGTAGCAAACTCGCCTCGATGTGGAGCAATCAACAATCTCAACTCGTCCTTCAAACCATCTTCGATCGGACACATCGCTCAGGTTCAAGCCACAATACCTCTAGCATAATGGCTCAATCTTAAGAACTCACCTCATACTCGACTGGGATTTACTCCTTGGACCAAACTCGAAATGCCTTACGCGCACATCAACGTAACTAGACCCGATACATTTCTTTTGATATGCTGCCTTAAAGTAGCCCCAAGTGAAATCCTCCGCTACAGCACCATTCCGAACCGTGAGCCACCACTGATATGACTCATCACGAATAAGCGATACAATCCCTTTCAGCTTTTCCTCGGCATTCAAATCCAGATCATCCATGATTCGTTCCGTCGCCTCTAACCAATATTCACCAAGCCGAGCTACACCAAACACCTTGAAATACCTCGCTCCGTTGGCTCAAAGTCGCCAGTCTGATTTTGAGCTCCGCGCCTCCACCTACTCCACTACCCTCTCAAGAACTCTCAAGATTGCTTGAGACACTGCGTCGTCCCTGTTTGATCCTTGATGCTCAACTCCAACCGCTGGTGGTGGAACTGGTGGTACCTCATTCTCGGATCCTTGACCCGACCTCACCGGCTCGTATACGCCCATCCTACCACGACCACGCCCACGCATAACACGACCTCGACCTCGAGTACTCATATCTAAAGTCTCGACTTATCTGATTTAAAAGTTTTATGCATTAGTCATTATTCCACTTTCTTTAAAGCACATTTTTATGAAAAATTTTATTAAGAGGTTGTTTCGCGAGTACACCAAACCTATAGTTTTGGGTCTCTAAAGTAGTTCCTACTACTATATAGTCACATCACTAAAATCATATCATCAAAATCAATAGTTTTGATGTACTTACCAGGGCGGATTGATGCCGGAGACTCGGGGCCATGCCTTTCCAACCATAAAATTTTCATCAAAAACATTTTAAAACCATACTTCAAATCATTTTGGGCCTCGAGCCCACAGTCGAGCTTTTGAACTTGGCTCTGATACCAATTTGTAACACCCCAAACTCAGTCAATACGCCACGATCGAATCTGGTATGTCACTGAGGAAAATATTTTTGAAAGAATTGAATTAACAATTAAATTTTTGTGAAAACTCTTTGAAATTCTATATTTGTAGAAATTACATGTTTAATAAGTTAAAACTGAAAATTTATTTTGAAATTACATAAAACTTTAAAATAAGTGAATAAATCATATGTTAGAAAATATTTATATCATTCTAAGAAAACTCAATTATTACTTTGAAAACCATTTGCATTTGAATGTAGAAACTTAATATTTGAAAATCATTTAAATTATCGAAAACATTTAAGTTGTTTAAATTATCAAATGATTTATGTTACCCGATGGTAACGCTTTTAAAACCGTTGCATTTTGTAGATTAGAAAACTTGGTGCTCATTTTTTTATAATAATTATGAAATTTATAAACCATATTTAAAACATGTTCAAAACATAAAATAATCCAAAACATAATTAAACAGGCCTTATTACAAATCCATAAAATATGAAAACCAAATTAAAATAAAATACCCAAATGGAAGTTCATATAAAACCAACTTTTATTGCATGGCCTTCTCGAGTTCATCTGGCTCATCATCCGCGATCTCATGAATCACCTGAAAAGATAAGGGAGAAGGTGAGTCACCAAGACTCAGTGCATATCCCTCTCCCGGGTAAATACCACCTACTTACACAAATTATAACAAAGCAACATATATGTATAATGCACCCAACCTAGCCATCCATAACTCCTTTTCTACCCGTGTGGTACCAAACCACTGGTGGTGCCAAACCACCGTGACCAAGTCACGATATAAATGTGATACCAAATCACTTTGGTGACCAAAGTCACGAATAATCCGTCTGTGGGGCCAACCCACGTGTGATACCAAATCACTGGCGATGATCCCATATCTCAAAAGTGGGGCCAACCCACGGTGGTGTTAACCACAGGGACGAGTCACTATGAGGTGCCAAACCTCTGGTGTCCGAAGACACGGATGTGATACCAAATCACTAGAGGTACCAAACCTCTGGTGTCCGAAGACACGAATGTGATACCAAATCACTGGTGACCAAAGTCACGATATCAATCTTCCTCCTCCTCTCATATTGCCCATGCCAATGCAATAAATAAACAAATCATGTCAATATACTTTGATACGTATCTCATAACAAATATATCATAAATCGTAGATCATGATTTCTATCCAAACGTATTTACAACATATCGAAACGGACTTTGCCGAAATTCTTCTCTTCTCCTATTCTTCTTTTTCTTTCCTTCTACCCTAAATCCATACCTATTCCCTAATAGCCAAATCTCAAGGTGCCCTCATTCTCTCTTCTTTGTCCCAAGTCTTAAAAGCTGGATACTTAAAGTAACCCCTAGTCGATTAGTCATTAAACCCCAAAATCAAATCCTTTATTTTGGTGGCCATAACCGATTGCCCCTCTACACTGTTAAAGCTGATTTGATCACTATCTAGTCTACATAGCCGAATATCTCAGTGGTGTCAAGCAGTAGTGCAATCGATTTCAATATTAAAGGTAAGAACAAATGTTAGTCAATTTGCAATCCTTTCTTTCTTTTAGCCAAAAAATCTAGAAACTAATCCCATTAATATTCTTTGGCAGAAACTATGAAGGATCTTCCGGGATTTCTATTGTAGCCGACTTATAGGGGAGACCATTCGGGATTTGGTTGACTAAGGTAAGTAAAGTGTAATATTAGGCCGCAGGCCATTTATGATGTTCATAAAGTGTTAGAATCGGATCTAACATAAGGCTTGTAGGTATCTCAACATCTCCATAAGACAAGTGACGATTTTGGGATTTAGACCCACAAGGAAAGGGACTATGAACATTCAGCCAATGCCATATTTAGTGATTAATGTTGGCCAAATTCTGGCTTTGATTTTTAGGGAAGTGTACACTCTATTTCGGTAGATTTTCGGGATTCAAAAAACATGTTAGTAACCAGGTGTGTAGCCCCACACTAACTCTTGATAGATTTATGGTATTGTTGTATTATATGTGTTCATAAGAATTTGAAAAATGTGGCTAAAGGTACCATTCAATGGTACAACATATTTAGGTACGTTATTCTCTAAAGATCTGCTAGTAGTATTATAAACTATGAACGTGACATATATGAGAATTGGTTACGATTATGAATAAGGCATGTGGCATGACATTTGCATGATTTGTATGACTCATGGGGCATATGGATGATTATGAAAAGGGGAAGTGATTTGGTGGTTTTTACCACAATATCTGGTGACTCATGTCACATAATCTAAATGTGGTGACTTATGTCACAAAATGTTATCTGGTGGCTGTGCCACAATTTATAAGGGGGATGTGTAAGTCAACTGCAGCGACTGCCTTTGATGGTGTGTAGCGGATGGAGGGTCGATTTAGTAATCCCCACGGTGTGATGGCAGGTATGGGTGATGTGTAGAGGATGGTTATCTAGGTTTGGGTTCGGATTGCATCATTGTTTTTATATGTTCTATATGTATGATTTGACATGCCTAAATTGATTGGGAGTTTGTGTTGATTTTACACATTGAGTCTGTTGACTCACCCCGTTGTGGGATATCTTTTCAGGTGACACTCAGCAATGGACCGGGTCAGCAGGAGCTTAGTGGTGGCCATGCTCAGCTCAGAGTTATTTTATTTTTATTGGTTTTTTATCATTGAAGTTTTGGATTTATTTTGGGTTTTGCTATGATGTAATATGGCCATTCTTAATAACTGTTTTAAGTATGCATTTTATTCGATTTATTATGATACGATTATTGTCAAATCAAGATTAAATAGTTTTCATTAAATTAAACCTTAAATGTTTTTGACACCTAAGTACAAACGTTTTTTTTCAAATTACTGTTAAACTCTAAAAACCAGGTAATACCTTTTACTTATTGATTTCAAGTTCAAATAAAAATACTATTTTAATAAAATCGAGACTACAAAGATAACCTCGTTTTCAATTTGTACTCAACACAAATCAAATTATCTTCCAAACCACCCAGATTTTCCAAAGTAACAAATAAGTTTTGAATTGTTTTACTCAAGGAGCATGCCAGATCCGGTCAGGACTTGTAGGCGGGTTTGGGGTGTTTCAGTTTGGTATTAGAGCCCGGTTCAAAACTTGACCATGAGGGCTTTTTGGGCCCAAAATGTTTTTTTCCTTTTAAAATTGAATTTTACTAAGAAATGAGTAGGTTTTCTGGCATGGCACCGAGTCTCCTACCAAGTCCACTGTAAGTACTCTTAACTCTTTTGTGATTTGTATGTGAGACTTATAGGGACGTAGATTAGTAAATTAGGAATTAAACCCTAGGGTTAGCCTACTTCAACACCAAGATACATAAAACTTAAAGTCTAACCAAACAAACCTATGTCTGAGTCACCGAGTTAAAGGTGTGGCAACCGTTGTGCGCATGTCTAGGATTGGATTTAGGGGGAGCTTGGTATTTAAGTAGTCCTAGTGACTCACCTCCTCTCCGTCGAATCGCACACAGTGCGTAGTGACGATTCACCTTAGCCAAGAGGACTCAAACACAGGCTAAACCCAATAATTAAAACCCAAAAGGGACCGTCACCTTATTTTGTGAAACTCAAAATTCAAACCATGACTATAAAATTCCAAAGTAAACTTGATTTAAAAAAATGATCAGAATACCCCTGATTTGCAAATTGACCAAATTACCCTTAACTTGTACAAATGACCAAAATACCCTCAGAATGGAAAGTTATCGAAATACCCTCGAACTAAAAATTTTCAAAATACCTTTATTTCATTAAATCACCTGGAACCAACTTTTACGAAAATTACCAAAATGCCCCTGGCTTGTAAAATTACAAAAATACCCCTAGTGTATAAAATTACCATTTTACCCTTGAAATTTTCTTACCAAGTATTTCAATTTCGTAAAAATACCAAAAAATCTACTTTGTGAAATTTTCAAATACCCTAATTTGGAAAATTACCAAAATACCCTTATAGGATAAAATTACGAAATACCCCATGGGTAGTGGAAAACAACAAATAATGACAACTACAACATTTTTCTGTAATGAACGCAAGTTCATGAATGTGATTGAATGAATGAATTGAGACTGTATGTGTATAGAATCGAAAGAACTACTCCCTAGAACTATTGAACATAAGATTGTTTGCAATATATTAGTGGAACAAAAACTAATCTATAAAATTCTCTAATCAGATAAATGCAACTCAGAAAGATGAGTTCTAGAGGACGTGGTCGTAATGTACGTGGCCGTGGTAGAGGCTGAATGATCGTGTCGAAACCCGTTAGGTCTGGTCAGGGGTCCGAAAATGAAATGCCACCACCACCAGCTGCTGGTATGGAATATCTAGATCAGACGGGGGATGATGCAGTATCACAAGCGATGTTGCGAGTTCTGGAAAGGGTGGCTGGAGTAGGTGGAGGCATGGAAGCTCGAAAGTCGGTACCTGAGTGACTCTGAGCTAATGGAGCTAAGTTTTTTCGTGGAGTATCTGGTGTGGCACCCAATAAGGCTGGGTATTGGTTAGAGGCGACGGAGCGAATTATGGACGATTTGGACCTAACTACCGAGAAGAAATTAAAAGGGGTAGTGTCCCTACTCCGTGATGAGTCATACCAATGGTGGCTCACATTTCGGGATGGTGCTGCCATTGATGATCTTACTTGGAAATATTTTAAGGCGGCATATCAGAAGAAGTACATTGGAACTAGTTATGTTGATGCGCAGAGGAAGGCATTTTTGAGGCTGGTTCAGGGAAATAAGTTCGTAACGGAATACGAGGTAGAATTTCTAAGGTTGAGCCGATATGCTCGAGGTATTGTGTCAACGGAGCATGAATGGTGTGTTTGGTTTGAGGACGGACAGAGGGATGACCTGAGGTTATTGATAGCTCCACAGTAGGAGCGAGAATTTGTCGTGCTGGTGGAGAAGGCTAAGGTAGCCGAAGGGATTAAGGACTCGGTGAGACAGAATACGGACTCGAAATAGGCAAAAGAGAGGCTTTGGATCATTAGGGTCATCAGGGAATGTGCAAAAGAGGCCTAGAAGTGATGGGCCACGCGGTCAGCAGGCTGCTACGGGAGGACAGTACTGTACTTGAGGCCAGTGTGGAAAGATGCACTTGGGAGAGTGTTGGAAGAAGACGAAAGGATGTTTCAAGTGTGGGTCCAAAGACCACATGATTAAGGACTATCCTATGAGAACAGAAGGGGGTCGACCAGTAAGTCAGGGTTCTAATCAAGCTGAAAGAGGAGGACAACAGCCATAGCGAGGTCGTGGTTCGGCTAGCAGAGGTAATGGTTTTGGTAGAGGACGGGAACACCGGGCGGAGGTGTTGGTAACACGGAGGTGAGGCAGTCGGGTCTGGTATATGTAGTTCATCGGAGGGAAGATGGTGACGCACCGGATGTCATAACCGGTATGTTTCTTATGGCTGACAAGCCTTACTTTGCTCTAATTGATGTTGGCTCTACCCACTCTTATATTGCATGTAGAGTAGTTGAAACACTAGGCATAGCCTCTGAACTATCTAATAGGGAGATGACTGTAACGAGCCCATTAGGTCAAACTATAGTGGTGAATAAGATATTTCGGAGTGTACCTCTAGAGCTTCAGGGAGTGGTATTTCTTGCCGACTTGATGGAATTACCCTTCGGAGAATTTGATCTCATCCTTAGTATGGACTGGCTAGTGGAACATCGGGCTGTATTGGATTGTGCAGCTAAGCGAATGGAGTTAAGGACGCTGGAGGATAAGGTGGTAGTTATGATAGGGGAAAGAAGAAACCACTTGTCTAACGTAGTTTCTACTTTAAAGGCTAATAAGATGGTTCGGAAAAGGTGCAAGGCATTTTTGATCTTTGTTAGTGCGTTGGATGCAAAGAAAGGGGGAGTTAGTGGAGTTAGAACAGTAAGAGAATTTGTGGATGTTTTTTCGGAGGAGTTACCTAGAATACCCCGGATAGGAAAGTGGAGTTTGAAATTGAGGTGTTATCGGGTACAGCTCCTGTGTCCATTGCCCCATACAGAATGGCACCAAAGGAGTTGGTTGAGCTCAAGGCTCAAATCCAAGAGTTGCTTGATCGTGGGTTTATCCGACCCAGTGTGTCTCAATGGGGAGCACCGGTCTTGTTTGTGAAGAAGAAGGATGGAACTATGCACATGTGCATAGATTATCGTCAGTTGAATAAGCTGACCATCAAGAACAAGTACCCTTTGCCAAGAATAGACGACTTGTTCGATCAGCTTAAGGGGGCCGCAGATTTTGAAGATAGATCTAAGGTCTGGATATCATCAGCTTAAGGTGAAGGAGGCTGATATCCATAAGACAGCTTTTTGGACAAGGTACGGGCATTATGAGTTCTTGGTAATGCCGTTCGGATTGACAAACGCCCCAGTCATGTTCATGGACATGATGAACCGGGTTTTCCAACCCTATCTAGACCGGTTCATTATTGTGTTTGTAGACGATATTTTGATGTATTCGAAGTCTGAGGAAGAACATGATGAACACCTCCGAGTCGTGTTGCAAGTGTTAAGGGAGAAAAAGCTATATGCCAAGTTCAGCAAGTGTGAATTTTGGCTGAAGGAAGTTACGTTTTTAGGACATGTGGTGTCTGCAGAAGGGATAAGGGTGGATCCTCAGAAGATTGAGGTAGTATTGGATTGAAAACCACCCAAGTCTGTGGTGGAGGTTCGTAGCTTCTTGGGATTGGCAGGCTATTATAGAAGGTTCGTAGAAGGGTTCTCGTCGATCGCAGCACCTTTGACAAAGTTACTAAGAAAGGAGGTACCTTTCGTATGGACTGATAAGCAATAGGAGAGCTTTGAGAAACTTAAGAGGGTCTTGACTGAAGTTCCGATTTTAATTCAGCCTGAGGCAGGGAAGGATTTTGTGGTATATTATGATGCTTCCCATACAGGATTGGGAGGTGTCCTTATGTATGATAGGAAGGTAGTTGCTTATGAGTCTCGACAATTAAGGCCACATGAGGCTAACTACCCGACGCATGATTTGGAATTGGCAGTAGTGGTCTTTGCTCTTAAAGTGTGGAGGCACTACTTATATAGAGAAAAGTCAGTGATCTACACAGACCACAAGAGTATGAAGTATTTGCTGATTCAGAAAGAGCTGAACCTGAGACAGTGAAGGTGGGTGGAATTATTGAAAGATTATGATTGTTCTATAGAGTATCACCCGGGCAAGGCGAATGTGGTGGCAGATGCCCTAAGTCAGAAAGTAGTGTCGGATCTGAGGGCAATGTTTGCACATCTTAGCTTGTATGACGATGGAAGTTTGTTAGCAGAGTTGCAAGTTAAGCCGACGTGGTTGAATGATGTGAAAGAAAGTCAGTTGGCTGATAATGATCTAAGTGCTAAGCTACGGCAAGTGCAAAGCGGAGAGTTGAAGGACTATGGTATTAATGGCGATGGAGTATTGTGTTTCAAGGGTAAGGTCTGTATGCCGAAGAACGAGGAGTTACGGCAGAGAATTCTTTAGGGATCGCATAGTAGCCCCTATGCTATGCATCCTGGAGGTAGTAAGTTGTACAAAGATCTAAGGGAATAGTTTTGGTGGCCTGGTCTTAAGCGTAAAAGTTACCGAATTTGTAGGGAAGTGCTTAACATGTCAGCAAGTTAAGGTTGAACACCAAGTTCCGTCAGGGTTGCTTCAGCCAATATAGATTCCGCAGTGGAAGTGGGAAAGAATCACCATGGACTTCGTTAGTGGGCTTCCCCTTACGCCTACTAAGAAGGACTCGGTATGGGTGATAGTGGATCGATTGACAAAATCCGCGCATTTCATTCCCATGCGGGTTGACTATTCCCTACAAAAATTAGCAAGGTTGTATGTTGCGAAAATTGTAAGGCTGCACAGAGTGCCGATGTCGATTATCTCGGATAGGGATCCGAGGTTTACGACGCTTTTGGAAGGCACTACATCAAGCTTTGGGCACCGATTAGACTTGAGTATGGCATTTCATCCGCAATCGACGGCCGACCGAAAGAAAGTGATCCAAGTGTTAGAGGATATCTTTGAGGGCTATGTATTAGACTTTAGAGGAGTTGGGAAGAGTTTTTGCCTTTAGCGAAATTTGCGCATAATAACAACTATCGTGAAAGTATTCCAATGGCATCGTCTTTAAGCAATCAGATGGATTTAAGTGTCGCACTCCCACATGTTGGACGGAATTGGGAGAACGCCGATTTTGGGTCCGAAAATTGTGGCGTAATCGGAGGAAAAGGTTAAGGTAATTGGACACGATTGAAGGAGGCTTCTGACAGGCAAAAGTCATACGCATATCTTAAGTGGAAGGAGATTGAGTTTGCCGTGGGAGATTCAGTGTTTCTTAAAGTTTCACCGTGGAAGAAAGTAATGAGATTTGGTCGCAAAGGGAAGTTAAGTCCCAGGTTTATGGGACCTTATCGGATATTAAAGCGAGTTGGACCAGTGGCCTACCAGTTGGAGTTGCCTTCAGAATTGCAATAGATGCACTTTCTATGCTACGTCGATACCAATCGGATCCATCTCATGTAGTTTCGGTTGAAGAGGTAGAGCTAAGGCCAGATTTGTCCTACGAGGAGGAGCCAATTCAGATCTTGGAGTGAGATGTGAAAGTGTTACGGAGGAAATTGGTCCCTCTGGTCAAAGTGCTATGGCGTAATCATGGATTGGAGGAAGCTTCTTGGGAGCCAAAAAAGCAATGCGACAGCAATACCCCCACCTATTCTAGCCAGGTAATTTCGAGGTCAAAATTATTTTAAGGGGGTAGAACTGTAATATCTGGGAATTAGGGCTTGTGCATAATTGCTAAATTGTATGAAGTAGCATGCCTATGTGTGTTTGAATGTGTTATATGAATTTTTGAGAACTTCAAAGTGTAGGTAAATGCCTTAGAAAATATTGAATTTTAAGTATTAAAGGGGGAGCTAAGCTTGTTAGGCCTTAAGAAAATATGTAGAGGGAATTGGACATAAGAATGGGCTTGTTAAATTGGCAAGGAGGTGCCACTTAAAGCCCTAGGAAGTGACGCCACAGGAAGTGCAAGGAGGGCTTAGGTTCGAGTTACAAGGAAAGCACTTTTGGAGTTTTATTTTGCAGCAAGGAGGGGAGGTAGTGGACGGCATGTGGACTCTAGAATGAGAAGGTATAGATGGGGTTGGAGAGTTGAGGATTCGCCAAGGAGGAGTGGATCAAGGGATAAAGGAGAGAGGAAGAGAGTTGGCCTACCTAGGGACTCCTTGGTGTTATTTTCGGCCAAAAGGAGGAAAGGAGTCCATTTTTTCTTTCTTTTCTTTTCAAGAGTGCCTTTGCCGAAATTCTTCTCTTCTCCTATTCTTCTTTTCTTTTTTTTTTCTACCCCAAATCCATACCTATTCCCTAATAGCCGAATCTCAAGGTGCCCTCATTCTCTCTTCTTTGTCCCAAGTCTTAAAAGCCAGATACTCAAAGTAACCTCTAGCCGATTAGTCATTAAACCCCAAAATCGAATCCATTGTTTTGGAGGCCATAACCGATTGCCCCTCTACCCTGTTAAAGCCGATTTGATCACTATCTAGTCTACATAGCCGAATATCCCAGTGGTGTCAAGTAGTAGTGCAGTCAATTTCAATATTAAAGGTAAGAAAAAATGTTATTTGATTTGCAATCCTTTCTTTCTTTTAGCCGAAATATCTAGAAACTAATCTCATTAATATTCTTTGGCCGAAACTATGAAGGATCTTTCGGGATTTTTATTATAGCCGACTTCTAGGGGAGACCATTCGGGATTTGGTTGACTAAGGTAAGTAAAGTGTAATATTAGGTCGCAGGCCATTTATGATGTTCATAAACTGTTAGAATCGGATCTAACATAAGGCTTGTAGGTATCTCGACATCTCCATAAGACAAGTGACGATTTTGGGATTTAGACCCACAGGGTAAGGGACTATGAACATTCGCCAAGGCCATATTTAGTGATTAATGTTGGCCAATTCGCTTTGATTTTTAGGGAAGTGTACACTCTATTTCAGAGATTTTCGGATTCAAAAACACGTCAAGAACGTGTGTGTAGCCCCACACTAACTCTTGATAGATTTATGGTATTGTTGTATTATATGTGTTCATAAGAATTTGAAAATGTGGCTAAAGGTACCATTCAATGGTACAACATATTCAGTGCACGTTATTCTCTAAAGATCGCTAGTAGTATTATAAACTATGAACGTGACATATATGAGAATTGGTTACGATTATGAATAAGGCATGTGGCATGACATTTGCATGATTTGTATAACTCATGGGGCATATGGGTGATTATGAAAAGGGAAAGTGATCTGGTGGTTTTTACCACAATATCTGGTGACTCATGTCACATAATCTGAATGTGGTGACTTATGTCATAAAATGTTATCTGGTGGCTATGCCACAATTTATAAGGGGGATGTGCAAGTCAACTGCAGCGACTGCCTTCGATGGTGTGTAGCGGATGGAGGGTCGATTTAGTAATCCCTACGGTGTGATGGCAGGTACGGGTGATGTGTAGAGGATGGTTATCTAGGTTTGGGTTCGGGATTGCATCATTATTTTTATATGTTCTATATGTATGATTTGACATGCCTAAATTGATTGGGAGTTTGTGTTGATTGTTACACATTGAGTCGGTTGACTCACACCGTTGTGGGATATCTTTTCAGGTGACACTCAGTAATGGACCGAGTCGGCAGGAGCTTAGTGGTGGCCATGCTCAGCTCAAAGTTATTTTATTTTTATTGGTTTTTATCATTTAAGTTTTGGATTTATTTTGGGTTTTGCTGTGATGTAATATGGCCATTCTTAATAACTGTTTTAAGTATGCATTTTATTCGATTTATTATGATACGATTATTGTTAAATCAATATTAAATAGTTTTCATTAAAATAAATCTTGCCACCTAAGCACAAACATTTTTTTTCAAATTACTGTTAAACTCTAAAAACTCGGCAATAGCTTTTACTTATTGATTTCAAGTACAAATAAAAATATTGTTTTAATAAAATCGAGACTGCAAAGATAACCCCGTTTTCAATTTGTACTCAACACAAATCAAATTATCTTCCAAACCACCCAGATTTTCCAAAGTAACAAATAAGTATTGAATTGTTTTACTCAAGGAGCATGCCAGATCCGGTCAGGGCTTGTGGGCTTGTGGGTTGGTTTTGGGCTAGATCCTCTATTTCTTTTTCTTCTTCTTACCTTTTTGTAAAAAAACGTTCAAACATCGTTTCCCCTCTAATATTTTCACTATAGCTGAAATTTTCCACTTCATACATATTTTCTTCTCAACCACTTTTCTACTCACACTTTGATCAATCGGCTAGTGTTTCATTTCAACATTTTTGTTTGTATTTTTACTTTACCCTTTCTCTTAGTGCCGAACCTATACCTTGGTGTAGGATGGCTATATTGATCGAGATCATCACTATACTATCTCTCATACGAAGTCACCTTTCTTTGCTATAGAAAATTAACGGAAGGCTGAAACTTGGAGTTTCCAAAGTCATCATTTAATTGCTAGGATTCGGTCCAAAATTCTTAAGGTAAGGATTCTTTGAGGATTTTATAATCACTTTTTATTCGTTAAGATAGTGTTGGTTAATTGATGTTATTATAGGGACTCTATCGCTCGATCTTCCATCTTGAGATCATATGAATTCTTGTGGCAAACAAGATCGAATCAAAAGGGGTAGTGATTGGTGATCAAAAAAGGAGCGGATTTACGATCCCTTCTAGATTCAAACGAATGGTTGTTTCGGTGATCCAAGACTTTTCGCCAGGTTGTGGACCCTCATCCGGTGAGAATCAACTATTAGAAGTTGTTCGCAATTGTGAGGCATCAGCAATTCGAGATTTTCCATTGGGTTGTGGACTGTAATCGGGGAGAAACGACAAATAGTAGTTATTCACGATTCCAAGGGTGTTGACGATCAGGAAAGTGTAGTGCTTACCGTAATCAAGTGTGTAATCTCACACCGTATTTCAAGGGTTAGATCATTATAAAATGTTAATGGCTTGATGAAATCACATGTTAGTGAAATCAGGTAAAATGACATATTCATAACTATTTTGGTAAAGATTATGAAATTAGTATTAAGAATGTAAAAATTACGAAATTTCCCTCAATGGGCCAAATCGATAAAAGTGACTATATGGGCCAAACGTGATATTTGATATATGGGCCAAATGTGATATTTGATATATGGGCCAGATGTGATTTTTGATATATGGGCCAAATGTGATATTTGATATATGGGCCCTTATTGTTCGTAATAAATATTTGAATGAATGGTTGTAAATGACTATGCATTATATACATGGATTGCATGGGATGGGATAATGATGAAGAGAAGTTCTGGTAGCTATGCTACATAAATCTAGTGGCTCCACCACAACTCTGAAAAATGGCAATGCCATGTAAACTCTGTAAATCTGGTGGCTTGTCCACAAATTAATATAAACGGTTTAATGCCTATTTTGGTGTGTTGGCGGGGAGGGTGACTAAAGCTCCCTATAGGTGTACTGGTTGGTACGGGTGGTGTGCAGCGGATGGAAATTAGGTTTGGTTTTGGAATTGCATATCACATGCATATTATATACATGCTATTATGTTATAATTGTAAATGGGGTTGGCCCAATAAATGCTAAATTGGATTTTTGGCCCAGTGGACAATGGTAAGTGGGTTACACACTGAGTTCTAGTAACTCACCCCGTTTTCCTTATCCCTTTCAGGTAATGGTCATTGATGGAGACTTAGGCCGTGGATAACTTGGTGGAGGTCATACTTAAAAATGGTTAAATTTGGAAATTTGGATTCCTTTAACTACTTTTAGTTTTTTTGCTATTTTGGATTAAGGTTTGTAATAAGGCCTCATGATTTTTTTTTTTTTTTGGATTTGGTTTTTGTTTGATGAAATTATAAATTGCTTTAAGTATTTTAGTTGAGATTTCAATTTCTCAAAACTTAAATAAGCGTTTTATTCCAAATGAATATATAAAAGGATTTCATAAAAATTTTCACAATAGTAACTCGAAAATTATTCTTAAATTTTTCATCAACTCTTTCGAAAAAATATCTTTAATTTCTTTTAAAAATTTTCTCAAACTGTTAAACTATATTTTCAAATTTTTATTTATAAGATCTTACATCTTAAATTATCGATTTATTTTTCAAATCTTTTACTCGATAAAGACTTCGTCAAAACTTTGAAATCGGTTTTACTTAAAGAGGAATCAAAGTATATTTATATTGTGTGGCATGTAAAATCTGCCTTAATGCATAGGCCGGGTTTGGGGTGTTACATTTTATGGTATCAGAGCCTGGTTCAAAAATTGGCTGTGGTTTGGGCTCTAAAACATTTTTTTTCAAAACTATTTTGGATTATAGAACGTATGTTTCAAAGGTAGTACGGCACCACGAGTATCCAGCACCAAGTAAGTAACTGTATTGAAATTGAATGATTATTATTGTAATATGGCTATAGGAACACTCTAGAACTTTTAGTTTTAGATGTTGAAACTATATAGATTGAGACTATAGGATGCGTTTACGAAAACAACTCTACCTCTTATATCTCATAAAATATCATTAATAAACACTAAAATAGAATACTAATTCATAAAACTTGTAATCAGATTGAAACAAAATAGTCAATATAAGCGCTAGAGGACGTGGACGTGGCAGACGTGACCGTGGTAGAGTTGTGTCTGATGCATGGGGACATATATCGAAAATGGACACGCCGGCATCACCTGTGTCAGAAAATGGATCACATGACCATATGAGAGAAGACATTGCTCTGTCTCAAGAAATATTATGAGTTTTAAAAAGGGTTGCTGGGGTTAGATAGGGACCAATAGCTCGTGGATCAATATCGGAGTGACTTAGATCAAATAGTGCTGAGACTTCTAGGGGTAGTTTGGGAGTAGCCCCAAATGTCACGAAATATTGGCTCGAGGCTTTGGAGTTGATCATGGATGACCTGGAATGTACCATCGAGCAAAAACTAAGAGGAGCTGTGTCCTTGTTGAGGGACGAGGCGTATCAGTGGTGGCTCACTGTTCGAAAGGCACTCAAGCTGAATGTGTTACTTGGGAATTCTTCAAAACTGCATTTGTAACACCCCAAACCCAACCCATGAGTCCTGACCGGATCTGGTATGTCACTGAGTAAAATATTTTGAAGGACATTGATTTTCTGGTGAAAATTTGATGAAATTTGGCTAATGAATTAAAACGATGTTTGAAAACTCAGTTGGACTTTATATAAATATAGTTGGGTTGTTCAACCCTTTGAAATTGTTTGATTATTTAAAATTTAAGGAACTTTCAAAATCATGATTGACGTGGTGAATTTTTGTTACCCGATGGTAACATCTTTTGAAAACCCATAGAAATTTATTAAGTTTGAAAAGTTGCTTTTAACCGGTTCAATTAATTTTTATAAAATTCCATTTGTAATATAACATGAGTAATATAAAGTAATAAAATAAACATCCAAAAATAATTATCGGCCTTATTACAAACCCCAAAATAAAAACTTAGAAACTAAATAATAATAACTTTAATAAAATGAATTTAAATCCTTCGACTAGCATGGCTGCCTTGAGTCCTCTCCGGCTCCATCTCCGCATTCTACTCATCTGCAAAATGTTAAGGGAAAGGGGTGAGTCACCAAGACTCAGTGTGTAAATCCCCCACCCGGTAAGTAACTCATACACAAGATATTAATTTAACATGCACCCAACCTAGCCATCCAAAACACCTTTCTCTACCCCATGTGGTACCAAACCACTGGTGGTGCCAAACCACTGGTGACCTTAAGTCACGATATCCATCAATATTGTGGTGCCAAACCACTGGTGGTGCCAAACCACTGGTGACTCGAAGTCACATATAATAAGTTGTGGGGCCAACCCACGTGTGATACCAAATCACTGACATCGATCCCATAATATCATCCGTGGGGCCAACCCACTGTGGTGCTAAGCCACTGGGACAAGACGCTATGAGGTGCCAAACCTCTGGTGACCGTAGTCATGAAATGTGGTACCAAACCGCTGGAGTCCGTCGACACGAATATCACTTCCCCCTCCACTCGTTTAACCCACATATTTATGATATGCACATAACATAAATCATACAAAACATGTTTATTTAATAACATATACTGAATTTATTAAAAGCCATCTCTTATATGCCACATATACCAAATATGTCAAGCATCATAATCAAACTCATATTGACAAGGACTTACCTGGATCCTTGCTTATACCTTTATGGTATTAAATCCAAATCTACACAATCCAATTTAGCACACACAATATATTCAGCACATTAATTAGTTATAAAGAGTGGATGTACACACCTGTTACTATCGGTAGCCCTAAATCCCGAAGATCCGATCTACGTTGCTAGATCTTGCCCCTACATTCGGCCAATTATCACTGTTAGCACCAAAGGCCTATTCGGCCAAACCAAATTCATACCGAGGCTCTTTTGTGGACTTACCTTGAACAGATTTGATTTCCAAACAAATCCCGAAGCCTTAATTAGCCCCTAAATTCATGGCACATGTTAGTTTCGGCATTTAAACAATAAACTTTTAACAAAAGGCCCTTGGCCGAATGGTGTATCCCACATATCATGCTCACCTTAAATCCCGGAAGACCTCTCAATTTTCCTTAATGCTGGTTCCTAGTGAGGGTTACCAATCCAAGACCCTGAATAGGTTCGGTTATACATAAGAATTCAAGGTTAAACCTCATGGTTTCGGCTGGCCAAAACAATAATGAAAGAAACAACTTAAAGAGAGCCCTTACGACACCTATTGAATTCGGCAGCACCCTTGGTTAGAGGGGAAAGATTCGGCTTAAGCACAATTGGAAGGGCTGGAAATTTAGTGAAGGAGGAGGGTGTATTTGGCTAAGAAGAAACAACAATGCTGGAAATTTCTGAACAATTTTGGCTAAGAGTTTAAGGGAGAATTCGGTAGCACAATGAAGGGAGAAAGAAGAAAAGAATTTGCTGGAAATTTTGGGAACTTCTATGCTGTAACAAAATCAAATATGGACAGCCCCAAGGAGTCCAAAAATCAGCAAACACCCTCTTATTTTGTGATAATTTCCAGCCTTGAATTATCACAAATAAATCTAGCTTCATCATATTTTTAATCTCCTAATCCCCTCAACAATTTAATAGCAAATAAAACACTAATAGCTCCCCCTCTTCCAGCCGAAAATAGGCAAAAAAATAAGCTTAATCTTATCACTTGAAGAGTCCAAATAGCACCATCTCCTCTCCTTCACGCCAAAGACAAAAAAAGGAAAAAAATAAAACACATTTGTTACCTCATAGGTTTGAACCAATGACACAGGTGAAGGCAACAGCAATTTACCCCACCATTTACCTCCCTTAACGCCTCTTTCCAACTCTCCCAATTGACTTTCATGTCCGATCCTTACCCAAAAATTCTTTAAGGCCTTCCTTACTTGGGCCCTTCCTTTAACGCCCCAAAAGAAAAAAAAAACATATCCCCTTGTTACTTCCACGGATCAAACCTCCTCCCTAGCTCACTCCCTTCACGCAACACGCCAACTACTTTCTTGTGTCATGCTTCTCCTAAATTTTATTTAAGCCCTATCTTCACCTAGCTCCCTCCTTTTAAAGCCCTTAAAAAGAGATTTTTAATTCCAAATCCAACCTAATTTGGGGTTATTTCTACACCCTAAAACATGCCAAATGAAATCATAATATTTATTTCTTCAAGCACATATGGGAAAGTAATTAAATTTTTAACAACCCCTAATTTAGGGTGTTACAATTCTACCCCTCTTAAAAATAATTTGGTCCTCGAAATTACTTACTAACGAATAGTCGTACATCTTAACTCATCGTGCTACGCTTATACTACACACTCTGATCTTAATAAAACTATCTTACTTCCTAGGCACAATCTCTAAGTTCACAACCAAGGTTTCAGGCACTTCCCTAGTAAAACAAGAAAATTTTACAATGACGAAGCAATTAGGGATATTCCAGAAATAAGGAACATACTCGTTGTCACATCTGGCATATCTTCCTCCTCACGACGGCCAACTATATAAACCAACCTTGGTTGCCTCGCCTCTGCTCCTTTAGTACCTCGGCCATGCCCATTACCATTTCCATCACCCCTAGCTGCACCTCGACCCCTTTGTGGCTGTTGGTTATCCCTCCTGTTTGGTGCACGATCTTGACCTTCTGATCTTAGTCTAGCTTCCTTTTTTGGACAGTCTCTAACTCGATGCTCCAAGGACCCACACTCGAAGCATCCCCGATTTCCATGCCAACACTCCCGTGTGAGACTTGCCACACCGAGCACACCGTGGTGGCCATTGAGGATTAGTAGCATCAGTAGGCCTAACAGCTTGATCCGACCCACCAAACCTCGTTCTCTTCTGCTGATTATCAGAAAACTCTAAAGGTCCCGATCTCTTCTTATTCCAATTCCTATCTTGACTCTGTCTAACCGATTGTCTTACTCCTTCAGCAACTTTCGATTTCTCCACTAAAACCGCGAACTCCCGTTCCTATTGTGGAGCTATCATCATCCTCAGCTCATCCCTCAGCCCGTCTTCAAATCTGACACAGCGTTCATGCTCGGTACCCACAATACCACGAGCATACCTACTTAACCGGAGGAACTCAGCCTCATATTCTGCCACTGACTTATTACCTTGAACAAGGTTCAAGAAAGCCTTCCACTGTGCATCCACGTAGCTAATTCCGATGTACTTCTTTTGATAAGCCTCTCTAAAAAATTCCCAGGTTAGATTTTCTACCACCGTTCCATCTCTCACAGTGAGCCACCACTGGTAAGACTCATCCCGAAGCAAAGAAATGATACCCTTCAACTTCTCCTCAGGTGTGAAATCCAAGTCACCCATAATCCTTTCAGTGGATTCCAACCAATACTCCGCCGCACTGGGCGCCACTCTAGAAACTCCTCTAAACACCTTAGCTCCGTTAGCCCGGAGTCGTTCTGCCACAGATTTATGGGCTCCCGCACCC
Organism: Gossypium rotundifolium; assembly: GCA_025506655.1. NCBI lineage: Eukaryota > Viridiplantae > Streptophyta > Magnoliopsida > Malvales > Malvaceae > Gossypium > Gossypium rotundifolium. The sequence continues at coordinate 33,122,098 of CP106728.1, forward strand.
GCGCCTACCTCAGCAACTCGCTCCAATACCCTTAATATAGCTTGAGATATGACATCATTACCACCCGTCTGATCTTGAAACTCAGTTTTTGTCGCCGACAGATCCGGCATCTCATTTCCAGACCCGTGACCGGACCTTGCTTGCTCTGACAAGGTCATCCTACCCCTACCCAGCCACGCGGACAGAAGTCCACGACCTCTTGAACTCATTCTAACGATTGCATTTATCTGCTTAAAAATTTTATGTATTAGTACTTGTTTCACTGGATTACCTGCGAAAGAATTTTATGATAAGAGTTTAGGAGTGGTTCTTTCGTAATCATACATGCACACAGTTTTCCATTCATTCATTCAAAGAGACGTTGTAGTTTTCATTGTGATCGTTTTCCACTACCCGGAGGTATTTTCGTAATTTGTCCTACAGGGGTATTTTTGTAATTTTTCAAAAATACAGGTTCTCGGATGATTTTGTCAAAATTTATTTTGTAACTCTTAAATTCTCGAGTATTTTGAAAAATTTTAAAATCCGGGGGTCTTTCGAAAATTTTGAAACTCAGGGGCATTTTGGTAATTTTTCACAAATCAGGGTAAATTTGTAAAATTTTAAGGAATCAGGGATATTTCAAAAGTTGTAAAAATTTGAGGGCTCTTTATGTGATGAAATTTTTGATTTAAACCGTGGGTATTTTGGGAATATCATAATTCAAGGGTGTTTTCGTAATTTTACCCCTAAGGGTATTTTAGTAATTTTGTATAATCAGGATATTTTCACAAAATGATTTCCAAAAATTAGGTTCTAAGTGATTTCACAAAAGGAGGATATTTTGAATTTTTTTTATTTGAAAAATTTTCATACGGAGGGTATTTTGGTAATTTACAAGCCAGGGGTATTTTGGTCATTCATTTTTTAAAAATAGGGTTTTAATTATTTCAAAAACAAAACGGCTAGTCCCTTTCGGGTTTTAGTTATCGAGTTTAGCTCGTGAGCTCGTCGTCTCGCCTAGGATGAACTGCTATTACTACACTGTAGGATTCGAGTGAGTAGGAGGTGAGTCACGAGGATCGCTTAAATACCAGGCCCCCACCGAATCTAATCCTAGACATGCGTATAACGATTGCCACATCCTTTGCTTAGTGACAACTCACAGGGTTGTTTAGGTAATTATTAAATCTTATGCATAGCTGAGGTACACTAGCCCTAGGGTTCCACAGTTTCTATTCTAATAGTCTACGTTCCCAATTTACCCTTCTACCCTTCATCAAAAGAATTCACAGAAATTGATAGAAGTACTTATCTGGGCGGATAGGTGTTGGAGACTCGGTGCCATGCTATTCAAGCCAACAGTTTCTCAAAACATCATAATAAGGCCTACTTAGCAAAACCAAACATTTTGGGCCTTGGGCCCCCACAGTCGAGTTTTGAATCGGGCTCTGATACCAAAAATATAACACCCCAAACCCGGCCCATGAGTCCTGACCGAATCTGGTATGTCACGGAGTAAAATATTTTGAAGGACATTGATTTTCTGGTGAAAATTTGATGAAATTTGGCTAAGGAATTAAAATGGTGTTTGAAAACTCAGTTGGGCTTTTTATAAATATAGTTGGGTTGTTCAACCCTTTGAAATTGTTTGATTATTTAAAATTTAAGGAACTTTCAAAATCATGATTGACGTGGTGAATTTTTGTTACCCGATGGTAACATCTTTTGAAAACCCGTAGAAATTTATTAAGTTTGAAAAGTTGCTTTTAACCGGTTTAATTAATTTTTATAAAATTCCATTTGTAATATAACATGAGTAATATAAAGCAATAAAATAAACATCCAACAATAATTATCGGCCTTATTACAAACCCCAAAATGAAAACTTAGAAAATAAATAATAATAACTTTAATAAAATGAATTTAAATCCTTCGACTAGCATGGCTGCCTCGAGTCCTCTCCGGCTTCATCTCCGCATTCTACTCATCTGCAAAATGTTAAGGGAAAGGGGTGAGTCACCAAGACTCAGTGTGTAAATCCCCTACCCGGTATGTAACTCATACACAAGATATTAATTTAACATGCACCCAACCTAGCCATCCAAAACACCTTTCTCTACCCCGTGTGGTACCAAACCACTGGTGGGGCCAAACCACTGGTGACCTTAAGTCATGATATCCATCAATATTGTGGTGCCAAACCACTGGTGGTGCCAAACCACTGGTGACTCGAAGTCACATATAATAAGTTGTGGGGCCAACCCACATGTGATACCAAATCACTGGCATCGATCCCATAATATCATCCGTGGGGCCAACCCACTGTGGTGCTAAGCCACTGGGACAAGACGCTATGAGGTGCCAAACCTCTGGTGACCGTAGTCACGAAATGTGGTACCAAACCACTGGTGTCCGTCGACACGAATATCACTTCCCCCTCCACTCGTTTAACCCACATATTTATGATATGCACATAACATAAATCATACCAAACATGTTTATTTAATAACATATACTGAATTTATTAAAAGCCATCTCTTATATGCCACATATACCAAATATGTCAAGCATCATAATCAAACTCATATTGACAAGGACTTACCTGGATCCTTGCTTATACCTTTATGGTATTAAATCCAAATCTACACAATCCAATTTAGCACACACAATATATTCAGCACATTAATTAGTTATAAAGTGTGTATGTACACACCTGTTACTATCGGTAGCCCTAAATCCCGAAGATTTGATCTACGTCGCTAGATCTTGGCCCTACATTCGGCCAATTATCACTGTTAGCACCAAAGGCCTATTCGGCCAAACCAAATTCATACCAAGGCTCTTTTGTGGACTTACCTTGAACGAATTTGATTTCCAAACAAATCTCGAAGCCTTAATTAGCCCCTAAATTCATGGCACATGTTAGTTTCGGAATTTAAGCAATAAACTTTTAATAAAAGGCCCTTGGCCGAATGGTGTATCCCACATATCATGCTCACCTTAAATCCCGGAAGACCTCTCAATTTTCCTTAATGCTGGTTCCTAGTGTGGGATACCAATCCAAGACCCTGAATAGGTTCGGTTATACATAAGAATTCAAGGTTAAACCTCATGGTTTCGGCTGGCCAAAATAATAATGAAAGAAACAACTTAAAGAGAGCCCTTACGACACCTATTGAATTCGGCAGCACCCTTGGTTAGGGGGAAAGATTCGGCTTAAGCACAATTGGAAGGGCTGGAAATTTAGTGAAGAAGTAAGGTGTATTCGGCTAAGAAGAAACAACAATGCTGGAAATTTCTGAACAATTTTGGCTAAGAGTTTAAGGGAGAATTCGGCAGCACAATGAAGGGAGAAAGAAGAAAAGAATTTGCTGGAAATTTTGGGCACTTCTATGCTATAACAAAATCAAATATGGAAGCCCCAAGGAGTCCAAAAATCGGTAAACACCCTCTTATTTTGTGATAATTTCCAGCCTTGAATTATCACAAATAAATCTAGCTTCATCATATTTTTAATCTCCTAATCCCTTCAACAATTTAATAGCAAATAAAACACTAATAGCTCCCCCTCTTCCAGCTGAAAATAGGCAAAAAAATAAGCTTAATCTTATCACTTGAAGAGTCCAAATAGCAGCCATCTCCCTTTCCTTCATGCCAGCAGCAAAAAGGAAAAAAAATAAAACACATTTGTTGCCTCATATGTTCGAACCAGCGACCTGGTGAAGGCAACAGCAGCAGCCTCCCTTAACGCCCCTTTCCAACTCTCCCAATTGACTTTCATGTCCGATCCTTACCCAAAAATTCTTTAAGGCCTTCCTTACTTGGGCCCTTCTTTAATGCCCCCCCAAAAAAAAAAACATATCCCCTTCTTACTTCCACGGATCGAACCTCCTCCCTAGCTCACTCCCTTGATGCACAAAGCCAACACGCCAACTACTTTCTTGTGTCATGCTTCTCCTAAATTTTATTTAAGCCCTATCTTCACCTAGCTCCCTCCTTTTAAAGCCCTTAAAAAGAGATTTTTAAATCCAAATCTGACCTAATTCGGGGTTATTTCTACACCCTAAAACATGCCAAATAAAATCATAATATTTATTTCTTCAAGCACACATGGGAAATTAATTAAATTTTTAACAACCCCTAATTTAGGGTGTTACAGCATTACAAGGAAAATATGTTGGGGCAAGCTATGTAGATGCCCGAAGGAAGGAATTCTTAAATCTGGTTCAAGGAAATAAGACGGTGGTAGCTTATAAAATAGAATTTCTACGTTTGAGTAGTACTATAGTGCCTATTGACCATGAACGCTGTGTGTGTTTTGAGGAGGGGTTGAATGATGAGTTGCGGGTACTGATAACCCCACAACAAGAAAGGACTTTTACCACGCTTGTGGAGAAAACCAAAATAGCTGAAGAGGCTAAGAACTCAGAGAGGAAAAACTGAGAAAGAGATAGAGGTAGGAACAAGAGGGACTTTAGGTATTCAGGTCCTGCTAAAAGGTTTCGGAAGAGGCCCAAGAATGATGAGCCATCTCAAGCTAGAGCACCTGCTGCTACCAATCAAATTCAATCATGTGCTGACTGTGGAAGACGACACCTTGGTTGTAATAAATTTCAAACCCTACCAAACGTTGGGACCGAATATGGGTCGTTCTGAAGAAGAAGTTTTGAAACCCATTTTCTAAATCCACTTAAGTTTTGTTGAAAACGCTCATTTTAAATTATCTTCTTTGAAATTATACTTAGTCCAATTTGAACATTTAATTAAGTCAAGTTGTTACACAAATTTTCGGATGTGCTTGATGGCACGATAAAACATTTTCCGTGTTAATTTTATAAAACGCGTGATTCAAATTTTATAGTACAAATAGAAATAGCCAACATATAAAAAAAACCAAAGTAAAGTAATATGAGGCCTTATTACATCCAAATAAAACAACCCAATAACCAAATTTAAAATAACTAAAATTAAAGTCTATTTAATTTTAAATCCACCGCATGGCCTCCTCAAGTCCCTCCTACTCCATGTCCGCGATCTAGGCATCACTGAAAAATTAATGGAGAAGGTGAGTCACCAAGACTCAAGATGTAACCCTTCCCTGTTTTAAAATATTTTCATACACAACATATAACATTTAATATGCAAAATAATGTGTACCCAACCTAGCCAACCATACGCCATTTATCTCACCCTGTTGTGGTACCAAACCACTTTGGTGGTGCCAAACCACCGGTGACATATAGTCACAATGTGTTACTAAAACACTGGTGTCCGTAGACACAAATCGGGTGATGGGGCCAACCCATCGTGTGATACCAAATCACCGCAGACGATCCCATATCTCAAGTGGGGCCAACCCACGGTGGTGTTAACCACAGGGACAAGTCGCTATTGAGGTACCAAACCTCCGAGGTACCAAACCTCCGTGACATATAGTCACGGTGTGTTACCAAAACACTTGGTGCCCGTCGGCACAATTTCACCCCCTCCACTCATCAATCCCAGCAGGTAAACATACATAAGTTTCATGCCATCACATTCTTAAATTTCATGTGTCAATACATCATGCTTACCAAAAGCATTAATAATAATAAATCACATTAACAGTGCTTACGAATCACCACTTATACCGATTTGGTATTAATTCCAATGCTACATTAATAAAATGAGCATTCACAAAGTTAAGCATAGTTAATATATTATATAGTGTGTATGTACACACTGTTACCACGATAGTCTTAAATCCAAGATAATCAATCGGCCACACTCTAAGTCCTTGCCCTATATTCGACCAACTAACAAGGTTAGTAATATGGCCATTCTACCAAACCAAATTATTTAAAGGGGCATATTTTGTACCCGCACCTTACCTAATCGCTTGAATCCTAGCTTGACTTTGAATCGCAAATCTGGTTCATAAACTACAGCTTGGTCAATATTAGCAACCATGGCTTTCGGCTTTTCTTAATCATTAGAGGAGTAATCTTTTATAAGTAACCACTTACCACCACTTACCCAAACCGAATGTCGAGAATGCCAGATCCGATCTCTGTTTTGAGATCCGGAGTTTCCTAGAAAGAAATCGGTTTCACAAGGGTGTTAATACACTATTGAAATCGGCACTTACCCCCCTTATGGATGTCGACAGAGACACAGAAGAGAAGGAAAAAAGAAAAATAGTATTCGGCTATTACCTCTTACCTCTGCTTCAATATTCGGCCAAGTCTATAGACTAGAGGAAGGGAATTTGAATGTGGGGTTTGACAAAAATAAATAGAGAGGGCTTTTCATTTAAAAGGGAGTGAAAAGTTTGGAGAGATGGAGTATGGAAGTAGGAAGGAAATTCGGCTATTGCCAAAGGAGTAGAATGAAAGATAAAAGAATGTGTGAAGAGAATTTCGGCACTTTAGCAAAAATGACAAAAAGCAAACAAGGTGACAAGGTTGAACCTTATATAGGCATTCGACATCCCCTAGTGGCCTTGCCGTCCACCTCCCATGAGGTGTTTAAATTTCGACAAACACCTACAACCTCTCCAGCCACTCATTTGATTTAATTCAAATCATTTGAGAACAAAATCCAATAATAATTCATAATATCCTTGACTATCACTAATTATCCTTAGATAAAAATCTATTAATTCCCAAATAATCAAATAATCTCTTAATAATCCAAATAATTTCCTTATTATCACCTATTATCTTGTTTATCATTTAATAAACTAATATCATCCTTATTATCCTTAGAATTAAACAATTAAATAAAACAATTTAAAAATGCTCATATTATCCTTTATTAATGAAATAAAATTTGAGCATTTTCCTCTCTTATTGCCGTCCAAACAAGGTGCCAAAAGGAGAATTTGCGACTCGAACCAAGGCTCTCCCTCACCTTGTGGCGTCAAGTGTAGCTCCCAAGTGGCCCTTCCTTTGCCACTTATTCCAAGCTTATTTTATGTCAAAAGCTCCCTTATTTATTCTTATAACACCCTCTTGCTAAGGCTCCCTACCTTAAAAATTAAAACTAAAATTTCCTACCAAATCGAGCCAACACAAAGCCTTAAATTGATCATTATTATTCCATAAATAATATCTTAGCGGTTCTTACATAAGAAAAATAATTAAAATTCCAAATAACCCCATTTTGGGATGTTACGATTCTACCCCTTAAAATGAATTTAGTCCGAAATTACATAACTAAAACAGATGAGGGTATTGCCGCGTTTCACATCCTCGGGTTCCCACGTAGCTTCCTCGGCACCATGGTTCCGCCATAGCACTTTCACTAAGGGCACCGACTTCCCTCGTAGAACCTTTATATCTCTATCCAAGATCTGAACGGTTCTTCCTCAAAGATAAGTCCGCTTAACCCGATTCTGTCACGGGCACCACATGTGATGGATCGACCGATCCGCCTCAAAGATTGATCGTGAAAGGCGTCATGTATCGACTTAACTTTCTGCCGGCGGTTCAAGTCGATAAGCTACGGTCCTACTAAACTTGATCAGTATATGGGCCAATGAATCTTGGGCTCGGCTTCCCTTTCGTCCAAATCTTAACACCTTTTCCAAGGTGACACCTTGAAAGACCTTATCCCTACGGCATACTCCATTTCCTTGCGCTTAAGGTCAAAGATAGGACTTACATCTATCTGATGCTTCCTTAAGGCGAGACCGAATCACTTTGACTTTGTCTTGATCTACTGCTACCATTTACGGGCCCAACACTTGTCGTTCACCCAATTACATCCAACACGTCGGAGTTCGGCATTTCCGTCCATCTGATTACTTTTCAGATGGTGCCATCTGAATACTCGCTTGGTAGCTATTGTTGTAGGCGAACTCGGCTAGGGGTAAGAATTCCTCCCAACTACCTCGGAATTCCAAGACACAACCCCTCAGCATATCTTCTAAGATCTGTATGACCCTTTCGGACTGTCCGTCCGTCTGAGGATGAAAAGCTGTGCTAAAATCTAACCGCGTACCCAACGCTTGATGTAACGCTTTCCAAAACCTCGAAGTGAACCTTGGGTCCCTATCCGAGATAACTGATACGGGTACACCATGCAATCTGACTATCTCGGCCACATACAACTTTGCAAGCTTCTGGAGTGAGTAGTCCATTCTCACCGGTATGAAGTGAGCTGATTTAGTCAGACGGTCTACGATTACCCAAACTGCATCTTTCTTCTTTGGGCGTAAGGGTAGTCGTGACAAAATCCATAGTGATCCGCTCCACTTCCATTGAGGGATCTTTACCGGTTGAAGTAGCCCGATGGTAGCGGTGTTCACCTTAACTCACGACCGTCAAACACTTCCCTACGAATTCCGTTATCTCACGCTTCAACCCGACCACCGTAGCTGTTTCGTAGATCTCCATACATCTTGCTTCCTCCGGATGCATAGCGTATGAAATGCTATGAGCATCTGGAGAATTTTCGCCTCAACTCCATATCTTTTGGCATACAAGGCCGTCCCTGAAAACATAGCACACCATCACCAGTCAGATTATACCCTTCCAAACCACCATCCTGAACTTGCATCCTCTTAGCATTTAAGCCTTCATCCACTAACTGTTTGGCCTTAATTTCCTCGATCCATGTTGGCTTAACTTGAAGTTACGCCAAAAGGCTTCCATCGTCATATAGGCTCAAGCGAGCAAACATTGCTCTTAAATCCGCCACGACCTTAGGCTCAACGCGTCGACCACCACGTTAGCCTTACGGATGATATTCGATGGAGCAGGTCATAGTCCTTTAACGACTCAATCCATCGGTACCGTCTCGATTGAATCATTCACGTATGGAAGATACCTCAAACTTTTGTGGTCGTGTAAATTACCGACTTCTCCCCATAAAGATAATGTCTCCATACTTTCGAGTGAAGGCATTGCGGCTAACTCCGGTCGTGAGTTGGATAGTTAACCTCATGCGGTCTCGGTGTCGAGACGCATAGGCTACTACCTTTCCATTACGCATCAACACACACCCCAAACCGATGTGAGATGCATCACAATAGGCTCGTGAATAATTTCCACCCTCGGGTTGTACTAGAACCGAGCTTAGTCAAAATTTTCCTTAGCTTATCAAAGCTTTCTTCTTTCTTCTCCGTCCATACAAATGGAACACCTTTCCTTAGCAACTTAGTCAGCGGTACACTGCGATCGGAGAAAACCCTTCCACAAATCTCCGATAATACCTGCTAAACCCGAGAAACTCAGTATCTACGCCACCGACTTAGGCGGTTTCCACTCCAATACTGCTTCAATCTTGCGGGGATCCACTCTAATCCTTCCGTGACACTCGTGACCTAAGAAAGCCACCTCACTTAGCCAAAATTCACACTTCTTGAATTTGGCATACAATATTTTCCCTCAACACTTGTAGCACTATCCGTAAATGCTTGTCATGCTCTTCCTCCGTCTTTGAGTAGACCAATATGTCGTCTATGAACACTCTGACGAATTGATCTAGGTCTTCTTTGAAATACCCTATTCATTAAGTCCATGAGCGCTTGCAGGGCATTGGTCAACCGAAGAAGCATCACTAGGAACTCGTAATGCCCATACCGAGTTCAAACGCCGTCTTGTGAACATCGGCCCCTTCACCTTAAGTTGATGGTAACCCACCTCGAGTCTATCTTCGAAAACACCGCGCCCCTTCAATCGGTCAAACAAGTCATCGATCCGAGGCAATGGGTACTTGTTTTGATCGTTAACTTGTTTAGCGGCGATGTCGATGCACATCCGCATAGAACCGTCCTTCTTCTTGACAAACAACACGGCGCTCCCCACGGAGATATACTAGGTCGAATAAATCCCTTATCCAAGAGCTCACGAATTTGAGCCTTGACTCCACCAATTCCTTTGGTGCCATTCGGTGAGTGCTATAGACACAGTGCTGTTCGGGTAGCAAGTCTATCTCAATTCGACTTCCGATCTGGAAGCGGAACCGGAAGTTCTTACGAACACATCGACAAATTCCCCAACCGTTGGACCTTTCCAACTCTTGACTCCTTAGCTTCCAAAGCACAAATTCAACCAAATCGCCTTACAACCCTTCTTGACCATCTTTTCCGCCTTCAAGGCGGACACCACATTGGATAGGTAATTCCTTCTATCACCTATCATAACCACTTCACCATTCTCGTAGTCTTAAGAACCATAAACTTAGCAGCGCAATCCAAATTCGCGATACTTAGCGACCAATCCATTCCAAGGATCAAATCGAACTCCCAATGGTAGTTCCATCGAGATCGACCCGAATCGACCCCTTGGAGTTCTAGAAGTGCGTCCTAAAAGTTTGTCTACCACTACTGAGTGACCTAAAGGACTCACTACGGTCATCTCCCTAGCGGCGATCTCGAGTCTAGGTTCAAAGTCTCTACCACACTCGGCTACGTGCAGAATGTGTAGACCCCACATCAATCAATGCATAATAAGGAAGACCAAAAATCGAAGCGTGCAGGTTATGACATCCGGTGCGTCACCCTCCTCATGACGCCTTGCCGCGTAGACTAAGCCAGTTTGCCTAGCCTCTATGTTTACTGAACCTACCTTACGAGTTCCTCGACCTCGGTTAGGACCATTGCTTCCTCTGCCATTGCCACGACCCTCTGCGGTCCCATATTTGGTCTGATGCAGTTACGCCCTACGGTGATTTGAGCTCGCTTAGGGGACAATCTCGACCGATGTTCTAAAGACCCACACTCAAAACATCCTCTATCGTGGGTCGAGCAACCTCCCCAATGGGACTTCCCTAGCGATTACAGACCGACCTACGATTATTAGCTACGGGCCTTCTTTTGATTTGGCCCACTCTGCTAGCCTTCTTCTCGATCATTACCAATGGATCCGGTGACCCAAATCCTCTCTTCCGATTATTTCTACTATAATTACGCCTCATGACCTCCTTAATCCCTAAGCAACTTTAGCCTTTTCCACGGAGATGAAAACTCACGAACTTCTGCGGGGCAATCGGTAACCTCAAGTCATCTCGGAGTCCATCCTCAGCGGACCACGGCGCTTTCGTGTTCGATAGCCACGATGCCTCTTGCATACCTACTCGGTCTTAAAAACTCCGCCTCATACTCGGCCCACGGACTTAGTTCCTTGTACTAGGCAGAAAAGCCTTCTCTGCGTCGATGTAGTGGTGCCTACATACTTCTTCTAAAGCGGTTTTGAAATAATCCCGGTCAAATCATCTGCGTAGCGCCATCCCGAACCGTCACCACCAGCGATCGCCTCATCCTTTAGAAGCGACACCCCTTTCACTTTTCCTCCTCGGTCGGTCAAGATCATCCATTATCCTTTACGTAGATTCCGGTAATACTACGCCCGCACTGGTGCCACTCGACACACCGGAACACCTCGGCTCCGTTGGGCCGGATCCGCTCGGAGCAGTTCCAGAGCTCCTAAGTTTCCACCATTGACCACCAATTGAGGACTCGCAACACCGCTTGCGATCGCCTCCCTCCCAAATGCGATCTGCTCCTCTACTCCAAAAGGCTTTGGAGGTGGTGGTGGCGGTGGTACATCGTTTTGAAACCTTGCCACGATCGTGACGGTTCGAGACACGTCATCCTACCCCTACGCGTCCACGGCATCCGTCCTCTAGAACTCATTCTATCTCTGCGCTTTTAATCGATTAAGAGAAATTTTATGTATTAGCGTTTGTTCCACTTCATTATTCATGAAGAAATTTTATGAAGAAATTTTAATTAGAGATTCTTTCGTGCAAACAAGGTTTCAGATCTTCTATCCTAGTTCACACAAAAGTTCTTGCATCCATTCCTTAATACTATCCATACCTATTAGCTCTTGGACATTTACGCCCATTTCTAACCCGAGGTATTTTCGTCATTTTCCTCTGAGGTATTTTAAGTAATAAAAGAAATTTTAAAACTTTAGTAAAGTGGGTCATTTGAAATTCCCAAAAGCTGGAGGTTTCATTAAAATTGATAAGGTTTGAAGTTATGGCATTATTTGAAAACCGAGGGTATTTTGGTAATTTTGTCCACGGGGTAATTTTGTAATTTTGTAAATCAAGGGTGTTTTAATCATTGTAAAACTCGAGGGTCCTTTGAGAATTTTCTTTCTTAAAGCGGTGATGTTGTAAAAATTTTGTACTCGAGGCGTTTGGTAATTTTACACGTTGAGGCGTTTCGTAATTTTCCAAAACCAAAGTGTTTCATTGATGATTTCCAACGCTGAGTTGGATATTTGAAAGTAGTTAAAATTTTAGACAAAATCATTGAGTTGATGTTCAAGGGTATTTTAGTAATTTTACCCTAAGGGCATTTAAGTAACTTTCCACAAATCAAACTTTTAGAGGAAACATTGTAAAAGAGTTGTTCTTACTTTTGAAGGAGTGATTTAAAAGTTTTAAAACCAAGTTTTGTTGTTTTTTCAAAAAAAAAAATCAAGGCTAATTCCACTTTCGGGTTTTAGTCATTATGTTTAGCCTATGAGAGCCCTCTTGGTGGGGTGAACCAGACTCGCACTGCAGGCGGGTTTCGTGTGGAGAGGAGGTGAGTCACAATTGCTTAAATACCAGCTCCCAAGAACCTTTCTAGACATGCGCAGGGGTTACCACACCAGAGCCCCACGAGTTAAGGTGAACCCAAGCTACGCACGGGTGGGATACTGCGAAGAGGTGGTGAGTCACTCGGATTGCTTAAATACCGGGCTCTTTCGGTTCCAATCCTAGACATGCGTCGGGGGTTACCACACCTAGCTCGATTGACTAAGTCATAGATTGGTTTAGTTCTTTAAGTCTTATGTTTAGCTTGCGTGTTTGAGTAATCTAATCCTGGGTTCAAATTCCTATAAGTCTATCTCGTTCCATGCTTCCTACCCTTCTCTGAATATAATTCACAAAGAAGTTTAGAGGTACTTACAGGCGGATCGGTCTTGGGAGACTCAGACCATCTTTGCTTTAAAATCCAAAAACAATTAATAAGGCCTACTAAAACATTTTTGGGCCTTGGGCCCCATGTAGAGTTTTGAGCTGGGCTCGATACTGTCTATGCATTAAACTTAAACCAGCCCAAGCGTTGGGACCCGAATATGGGTCGTTCTGAAGAAGAAGTTTTGAAACCCATTTTCTAAATCCACTTAAGTTTTGTTGAAAGCTGCTCATATTAAATTATCTTCTTTGAAATTATACTTAGTCCAATTTGAACATTTAATTAAGTCAAGTTGTTACACAAATTTTCAGATGTGCCCAATGGCACGATAAAACATTTTCCGTGTTAATTTTATAAAACGCGTGATTCAAATTTTATAGTACAAATAGAAATAGCCAACATATAAAAAAAAAACCAAAGTAAAGTAATATGAGGCCTTATTACATCAGAAATAAAACAACCCAATAACCAAATTTAAAATAACTAAAATTAAAGTCTATTTAATTTTAAATCCACCGCATAGCCTCCTCAAGTCCCTCGGCTCCATGTCGCGATCTAGGCATCACACGAAAAATTAATGGAGAAGGTGAGTCACCAAGACTTCGATATGTAACCCTTCCCTGTTTTAAAATATTTTCATACACAACATATAACATTTAATATGCAAAATAATGTGTACCCAACCTAGCCAACCATACGCCTTTGTCTACCCGTTGTGGTACCAAACCCTTGGTGGTGCCAAACCACTTGGTGACATATAGTCACAATGTGTTACCAAAACACCGGTGTCCGTAGACACAAATCGGGTGATGGGGCCAACCCATCGTGTGATACCAAATCAGCGGGAGGCGATCCCATATCTCAAGTGGGGCCAACCCACGGTGGTGTTAACCACGAGGGACAAGTCGCTATTGAGGTACCAAACCTCTGGAGGTACCAAACCTCACGGTGACATATAGTCACGGTGTGTTACCAAAACACTTTGGTGCCCGTCGGCACAATTTCCTTGCCCCTCACTCATCAATCCCACAGCAGTAAACATACATAAGTTTCATGCCATCACATTCTTAAATTTCATGTGTCAATACATCATGCTTACCAAAAGCATTAATAATAATAAATCACATTAGCGGTGCTTACGAATCACCACTTATCTGATTTGGTATTAATTCCAATGCTACATTAATAAAAATGAGCATTCACAAAGTTAAGCATAGTTAATATATTATATAGTGTGTATGTACACACTGTTACCCACGATAGTCTTAAATCCGAAGATAATCAATCGGCCACACTCTAAGTCCTTGCCCATATTGACCAACTAACAAGGTTAGTAATATGGCCATTCGGCCAAACAAATTATTTAAAGGGGCATATTTTGTACCGCACCCTTACCTAATCGCTTGAATCCTAACTTGGCACCCAAATCGCAAATCGGTTCATAAACTACAGGTTGGTCAATATTAGCAACCATGGCTTTCGGCTTTTCTTAATCATTAGAGGAGTAATCTTTTATAAGTAACCACTTACCACCACCCCAAAACCGAATGTCGAGAGAATGCGGATCCGATCTCTGTTTTGAGATCCCGGAGTTTCCTAGAAAGAAATCGGTTTCACAAGGGTGTTAATACACTACTGAAATCGGCACTTACCCCCCCTTATGGATGTCGACAGAGACACAGAAGAGAAGGAAAAAAGAAAAATAGTATTCGGCTATTACCTCTTACCTCTGCTTCAATATTCGGCCAAGTCTATAGACTAGAGGAAGGGAATTTGAATGTGGGGTTTGACAAAAAAGAAATAGAGGGCTTTTAGGTTAAAAGGGGTGAAAAGTTTGGAGAGATGGAGTATGGAAGTAGGAAGGAAATTAGACTATTGCCAAAGGAGTAGAATGAAAGATAAAAGAATGTGTGAAGAGAATTTGACACTTTAGCAAAAATGACAAAAAAGCAAACAAGGTGACAAGGTTGAACCTTATATAGGCATTCGGCATCCCCCCCTAGTGGCCTTGCCGTCCACCTCCCCATGAGGTGTTTAAATTTCGGCAAACACCTACAACCTCTCCTGGCCACTCATTTGATTTAATTCAAATCATTTGAGAACAAAATCCAATAATAATTCATAATATCCTTGACTATCACTAATTATCCTTAGATAAAAATCTATTAATTCCCAAATAATCAAATAATCTCTTAATAATCCAAATAATTTCCTTATTATCACCTATTATCTTGTTTATCATTTAATAAACTAATATCATCCTTATTATCCTTAGAATTAAACAATTAAATAAAACAATTTAAAAATGCTCATATTATCCTTTATTAATGAAATAAAATTTGAGCATTTTCCCTCTCTTGTTGCCGTCCAAACAAGGTGCCAAAAAGGAGAATTTCGCGACTCGAACCAAGGCTCTCCCTCACCCTTGTGGCGTCAAGTGTAGCTCCCAAGTGGCCCTTCCTTTGCCACTTATTCCAAGCTTATTTTATGTCAAAAGCTCCCTTATTTATTCTTATAACACCCTCTTGCTAAGGCTCCCTACCTTAAAAATTAAAACTAAAATTTCCTACCAAATCGAGCCAACACAAAGCCTTAAATTGATCATTATTATTCCATAAATAATATCTTAGCGGTTCTTACATAAGAAAAATAATTAAAATTCCAAATAACCCCATTTTTGGGATGTTACATTGGTGAATGCTGAAAGAGAACTGGCGGTTGTTTCAAATGTGGTTCTAAGGACCATCAGCGTAAGAATTTTCCTCGACGGACTGCTTCGACTCAAGAAGCTCATAACCATGATGCACAGCCAACTAGAGGCCCTCAGCAGCCACCAAGGGGCCGAGGACTAGGTCAAAGTGGTAATGCCGCAGGTCGAGGTCAAGGTGTACTGGGCAGAGGTACTGGTTTCAGGGGTAACGCAGAGACGAGGCAGCCAGGGTTAGTTTATGCGGTTAGACGTCGAAAAGATAGTGATGCACCTATGTGATAACCGGTACGTTCTTCATCTCTTATGTACCTGTTACTACTTTGATTGATGTCGAATCTACCCATTCGTATGTTGCTAGTGCTATATCAGGAAATCTAAACATTACATTTGAGATTTCTGAGAAAGAGATGATGGTAATTAGTCCTTTAGGACAATCTATGCTAGTAAATAAATTATTTAGAGACGTGCCCTTAGAAATTCAAAGAGAAATATTTTTGGTAGATTTGATGGAACTGCCTTTCGGTGAGTTCGACCTTATTTTGGGCATGGATTGGTTGGTAAAACACCGCACTTGGATTATGCTGCAAAGCGAATGTCGATAAGGACTTTGGAAGATAAGGAAGTGGTGATGATAGGCGAATGGAGAAACTATTTAGCAAATGTGGTATCTACTTTAAAGGTAGAAAAGTTGGTGCGAAAAGGTTGTGGAGCATTCCTAGCCTTCATTAGTGCTTTGGATACTAAGGAATTATCGATGGAAGATGTTAGAACGGTGAAAGAATATTCAGATGTCTTTCTCGAGGAACTTTCGGGTTTACCTCTAGATCGGGAAGTAGAGTTTGGCATTGTGCTTTTTCCCAAATGGCTCCAGTGTCTATTGCTCCTTATAGGATGGTGCCAAAGGAGTTAGCGAAACTTAAAGCTAAAATTTAAAAATTGTTAGATCGGGGATTTATTCGACCAAGTGTGTCACCGTAGGGAGCACCAATCTTGTTCGTCAAGAAGAAGGATGGGTAGATGCGTATGTGCATTTATTATAGGCAGTTGAATAAATTGACGATCAAGAATAGGTATCCATTGCCGAGAATCAATGACCTGTTTGATCAATTGAGAGGAGCTTCAGTTTTCTCCAAGATAGATTTGAGGTTGGGTTATCACCAACTCAAGGTTAAAGAGGCAAATATTCATAAGATGGCATTTCGAACTTGTTATGGACATTATGAGTTCTTGGTGATGCCATTTGGATTGACCAATGCACCAGCTGCATTTATGGACATGATGAACTGAGTCTTTCAACCCTACTTAGACCGATTAGTGGTGGTGTTCATAGATGATATCTTGGTATACTTCAAGAATGAAGAAGAGCATGATTCACATCTACGGATAGTATTGCAAATATTGTGGGAAAAGTAATTTTCTGCCAAATTCAGTAAGTGTGAATTTTGGCTGAAGGAAGTGACTTTCTTAGGACATGTTGTGTCAACCAAAGGTATTAGAGTTAATCCTCGAAAGGTAGAGGCTGTGTAGGATTGGAAACCACCGAAGATAGTGGCAGAAATTCAGAGTTTCCTAGGATTGGCTGGTTATTATAGACGTTTTATTGAGGGTTTTCGTTGATTCTTGCACCCTAACTAAAGCTATTCGAAAGGAGTATCATATGTGTGCGTAACAATAGCAAGAAAGTTTTGAGAAACTCGAAGAAGATTTTGTGAAGTGCGATCTTGATTCAACCTGAGGCTGGAAAATAGTTTATCATTTACTACGATGCGTCACATACGGGTTTAGGATGTGTGTTGATGCAAGGTGGAAAAGTGGTGGCTTATGCATCTCGTCAGTTAAGGTTGCATGAAGTCAACTATCCTACTCATGATTTAGAGTTAACTGCGATGGTGTTTGCTCTAAAGATTTGAAGGCACTATCTCTACGGTGAGAAGTCGATCATTTATACGGACCATAAGAGTCTAAAGTACCTCCTTACCCAAAAAGAATTAAACGTAAGGCAGCGGAGGTGGATAGAGCTGTTGAAGGATTACGACTTCTCAATCGAGTATCACCCTGGAAAGGCTAATGTGGTGGCAGACGCGTTGAGTCATAAGGTGATATCGAGTTGAGAGTGATGTTTACTCATCTAAGTTTGTATGAAGATAGGAGTCTGCTAGCTGAACTTCAAGTAAAGCCTATGTGGTTAGGTCAGATCAAGGAAAAGCAGTTATCAGATGAAAAGTTGGGGCCCTTACTTCCACAAGTGGAAGGCGGTGTAATAGGGGATTTTGGAATGAATAATGATGGAGTGTTGTGTTTCTACAGAAGAATTTGGATGCCCAAAGATTCAGAATTGAGATAAATGATTCTGCGAGAGGTGCATAGTAGCCCTTATGCTATGCATCCTAGGGGAAATAAAATGTATCGAGACCTCCGTGAGCAGTATTGGTGGCAGAGTTGAAATGGGAAGTTACTGAATATGCGAGTAAGTGTTTGACTTGTCAACAAGTGAAGGCGGAACACCAATTACCATCGGGATTGCAGCAATCGTTAAAGATTCTATTATGGAAATGGAAATGGATAACGATGGATTTTGTTAGTGGGTTACCCTTATCACCTACCAAGAAAGATTTTGTCTGGGGTAATAGTGGATCGATTGATGAAGACTACCCATTTTCTACCTGTTCGTATAGATTTCTCCTGCAGAAGTTGGCTAAGTTGTATGTAGTGGAGATCGTGAGGTTACATGGGGTACCAGTGTCTATTATATCGGACAGGGATCATAGGTTTACATCACAATTTTAGAAGGCTTTACATGAAGCTTTGTAGACAAAATTAAATTTCAGCACGGCTTTTCATCCTCAGTCAGATGGTCAGTCGGAAAGAGTAATCCAAATTTTGGAAGACATGTTAAGGGGTTGTGTGATTGACTTCAGAGGTAGTTGGGAGGATTTTCTATCGTTGGCAGAGTTTGCATATAACAATAGCTATCAATTCAGTATCCAAATGGAACCCTATGAAGTATTGTATGGTCGTCGGTGTCGAACTCCTACTTGTTGGACTGAATTGGGGGAGCGACGGTTATTGGGTCCTAAGCTGATATTAGAGACGGAAGAAAAGGTAAAGGTAATTCGGGCACAGTTAAAGGAAGCTTCGGATAGACAAAAATCGTATGCGGATCTGAAGCGTAAAAATATTGAGTTTGCAGTAGGAGATCATGTAGTATCCTTAAATCATTCTTTGTATTTCGTGTGGTTGCATGTGTATTGTATGGTAGGTATGTTAGTTTGGACTATTTTAGGGTCTAGGCTCGAGCTAGGGATAGGCCAGAGTCAAAGCAAAAATTTGTGTTTTAGGCTTTAAAAGGGGGGAGCTACTGGTATTAGGTGTTAAGGGTAATTGGTGGTGGATTGTGTCACAAGAGAGGCCTTGGTAGTGTGGCAAGGAGGCACCACTTAGGGGTTGGTAAAGCAACGCCTCAAGGAGGAGCAAGGGAGCCTAGGTTCGAGCTGTAGAAATTCCCTTTTTCTGTTTATTATTTTAACGCTAAGGCTAGGGAGGTAGTGTGCTCAGGATGGACTCTGGTGGATGAGTGTTGAAGGGGTCAACGAATTTGAATGTGTGGAGGGGGAGATTTTAGGTGTTGGACTCATTCAAATTTGTTTGAATGAGTGGAAGAGAGAGATTCAAGGAGAAAAGGGGGGACGGCATAGTGTTTGAGGGGAGTGGGGATGTGTAGTCAAAGTTTGGTGAGGGGTGGATTCGGTTTTGGGTGCTTAAGGGGGGTGGCCGAATGTGCTTGGGGGCTGGGCATTCGGCTAGTGATGGGAGACATTTGGAACCCATTTTGTCCCATTTTCGGTTGTGTTGTTCCCATTTCTTTTCCCTCAAAGAAGCCGAAGCTGAATTCTCTTCTCTCCCTCTCATTTTGTTCCAAAATTGAAATCTCTCCTAAATGTCTTCTCTTCTCTTTTTTTCTTTATTTCCTTTCATATTAGGTCGAAACTAAGCCACCCTCATCTCATATTATTTCTTCATTCATCTTTTCTTTCATTCGCTCAACCTGAATGCTCTCTTAAACCTTTTTCTTCTCTTTCAAATCATTTTTAGCTGAATCTTCTTGGTACATTACCGTTCTTCTTTGTTTCTCAACCAATTCAGCAAGTGCCAAAATCTCACCTTCCACTTTCTCTTTTCATTTTTCTATTCTTGGTAGGCCGAAACTCACATTACCATCCACTCTCTACTTCTATTTCATTTTCTTTGCCATAAACATCAAAGCCGAAACCCTCTAAGGCCTCATCTTCTGCCGAAACTCTGGCATTTTCTTCTCTTTTCTCTCAAACACCATAGCAGAATCTCCTTTGGTAGATAGTACCTTGCTTCTCCATCTCTTTCTTTTCAAGAGCGGAGCATTCCCGGCATTCGGTAAGTTCTTTTTTCTGGGTCTGGCTGAATCTCTCTAAAAACATTCTTCTCTTGATTCTTTGAAAGAAAGCCGAATTCCACTAACATCCATATCTTTTTCTTTCGACTTTTGTTCCAGTGGATTGCCGTTACCTGTTCTTTACCACTCTCAATCGATTTCTCTAGTGTTGGGTAAGTGTTTCAATTTCGGATTCAATCATCTCTTGTTGCGTTAAATGCCGAAAGGCAGATACCTTATATTATTTGATGTTTGGCCGAATGCAGAAAGGAGGTGTGTTGATGCTATCTGGTATGAACCTTCGGGATTCGTTGGTTGTGAGTCACGTTTAGAGCCTTGGGTTCTTGTCGATCTAGGTAAGGGGTTCTAACTTTGGGTTTTAGTTTCTCACGATTCGTTTCACTACTTTAATCTAAGTTAGTGACTAAGGTGTGTTATGGACTCGAAGGCTAACCAAGCGTTAGGAGGGGTTAGATCTGAGACCCCAGCCCCTAAGTTCAAGAAGAGGGTAGTGTCGGCTGTTCGGGATTGGCCACCTGGGTGTGGACGGCCATCAGAGCAAGGCAATAGTCAGATAGCGATAGTGTCGATTAACGACAGTACCGACGTAGAGAGCATCGTTTTACGAGTAATCAGGTGTGTAACTCTTACACACTTCATTTGTTAATATGTTATATCGTGTAATTGCTAAAAGCCAGAATAACTGTTGAAATGGTATGGTACTCTTATGGGTAAAAAGCGAGGACTCCAGGCAAGTCCACTCTGATTGGCAACGTTAAATGCCCTTTTAAAATCTGCATATGCCATGCCATGTAATCTCTGATTGTTAAGCATGATATTTATGCCATGAAAAGTATGTACATTAAGGGGGTATGATAAGAGGAGGGGGGAAAGGATGATTTAGACTGTCATCAGTGGTTTTGACCACACAATGGGTTGGCCCTGCTTTCTATATATATTTTTGTGACTAAGTCTCAGTGGTTTTGACCACCAGTGGTTTGGTACCACATATTGCTATCTTTGAGACTCGTCTCTGTAGTCTGGTACCATCGTGGGTTGGCCCTACATATTGATATGGGATTGTCATCAGTGGTTTTGACCACACTGTGGGTTGGCCCCATGAGTATTATTGTGACTATGGTCACCAGTGGTTTTGACCACATCGATATTTTTTGTGACTACGGTCACCCGTGGTTTTGACCACACCGATATTATTTGTGACCACGGTCACCAGTGGTTTTGACCATCAGTGGTTTTGACCACACGGGGTAGAAACAGGAGTACGAATGGCTAGGTTTTTGGATTGCATGACTTACATGTTGACTTATGAAATTTGTGAATGAGCATTGCGGTTTTCAAGATGGGGTTTACACACTGAGTCTCGATGACTCACCCCTTTGTGTAATTTTGCAAGTAACCCTTAGATTGCGGATATGGAGTCAGGGCGGACTCGAGGTGGCAATGCTAATTATTTTTTGGGTTTTGATTTAAATTACTACCTTGGTTTACATACTTTCAATTTGGTTTTCGAATTGTAATAAGGCCATTAACTTTATTTTGGGGTTTATTGACCTGCGTTATTTTTCATAGAAAAATTGGTATAAGTTACCCAAAACAGCATGTCTTAAAATGAATGTTTTCTGAACTTTCACAAACTACCGAGTTTTTCTAAAACTTTACCATCGGGTAAAAACCAACAAGTAGTATCAATAGGTTAACACGGTATCTTTAAAAACTCAATGGGGAATGGTTTTGGCAATTAAATTGAAACTATTTCGGCTATTAAACAAAAACGAAGAGTTATCTTATAATAGGAGATGACACACAATCTTTCTAAATCAATTTTTGAAAACAACCCATTTTTAAATAATGACTCCCATATCTCAAAATCTGACTTACAACCCGTTTTGTTAGACATCATTTTCTCATGTGACATATCGGATTCGATCGTGGTGTGTTGATTGGGTTTGGGGTGTTACAATTTTAGTATCAGAGCCTGGGTCAACAGCTCGACTGTGGGCCCGAGGCCCAAAATGTTTTCAATAAAGGGTTTTGCGAAATAACTTTAAAGGAAAATAGATGTTTTGGGTAGCATGGCATTTGAGCCTCCGGCACCTATCCGCAATGGTAAGTCCCCTAACTATTGATTGCATGGTTTAAATAGTTGTGTTATAGATGCTAGTAATAGGAATCCCCTTTAGAGACTGAAGCCCATAAGATTGTATGGATTTACGAGAACAACACTAAGTTATTCATAAAATTGTGTTGTAAAAATAGTGGAAGAAAGCTAATGCATAAAATTCTTAAATCAGATTAAACGTGAAAGGTAGTCATGAGCGCTCGAGGACGTGGGCATAATGCACGCGGATGTGGTAGAGGCAGGATGGCTGTGTTAGAACCGGTAGGGTCTGGCCATGAGTCAAAGAATGAGGTACCACCGCCGCCAGCTGTGGGCGCGAGTTTTAGGATCAGACGGGTGGTGACGACGCGGTGTCACAGGCAATGTTGAGGGTTCTGGAGAGAGTAGCTAAAGCAGGTGGAGGTACGGCGGCTCAGAAATCTGTGTCTGAGCGACTTCGAGCCAATGGAGCAAAGGTGTTCCGGGGCATTTCTAGTGTGGCTCCCAATACAGCTGAGTACTGGCTTGAGGCGACTGAACGTATAATGGATGATTTGGACTTTACAACAAAGGAAAAGTTGAAAGGGATAGTGTCTCTTCTCCATGAGGAATCTTATCAGTGGTGGCTCATAGTTCGGGATGGTGCGACAGCTAATGTCATCACTTGGGATTTCTTTAAGGCAGCTTATTGGAGGAAGTATGTCGGGTCCGGTTATATAGATGTGCAGCAGAATGCGTTCTTGAATCTGGTTCAAGGGAATAAGTCAGTTTCGGAATATGAGGCAAAATTCCTTCGACTGAGTCATTATGCTAAGGGTACCGTGGCTACGAAACACGAGCACTGTGTCAGGTTTGAGGATGGGTTGAGAGATGAGTTACGGATGTTGATTACACCATAATAGGAGAGAGAATTTGTGGTCTTGGTGGAGAAGGCCAAGATTATGGAGGAGGTGAAACAGTCGGTGAGACAGAATCAGGATCAGAGTTGGATTAAGAGGAGTTCTGGGTCATTAGGGTCTGCTGGGAATTCTTAGAAAAGGGCTCGATATAGTGGGCCGAGTCAAGCTGCTAAGCCTACTGCTACTACCCAGTGGTCGCCACAGTGTGCTCGGTATGGGAAGTCTCATTCGGGAGAGTGTTGGACCGAAAATAGAGGGTGCTTCGAGTGTGGGTCAATAGGGCACCGGGTAAGGGATTGTCTGCAGAGGTCAGCTAGGATCCAGTCTAAGGGTCAGGGACGTACACAATTCAGGAGGGATGGCCTACAACCACAGAGGGGTCGCGGTCCAGCCAGGGGAGGTAATGGTTCTAGTTAAGGTCGTAGAGCACCGGGCAAAGGTACTGGGAATGCTGATGCAAGACATCCTGGGTTGGTCTATGCTGCGAGGTGTCGAGAGGAGGGCGACACACCATACGTCATAATCGATACGTTCTTAATTTTTGGATTGCCTTATATTGCTTTGATAGATGTTGGCTCGATGCATTCTTATGTTGCCGTGAGTATTGTGGGAACTATGAACTTAGCCTTTGAGATTTCTTCTAGGGAGATGGTATAATTAGCCTCTAGGTCACTCTGTAGAAGTAAACAAACTTTATAAGGATGTACCTCTAGAACTTCAAGAGTAGTGTTTTTGGATGACCTGATAGAACTACCATCGGGGAGTTCGATTTGATCCTAGGGATAGACTGGTTAGTGAAGTACCAAGCAAGTTTGGACTGCGCAGCTAAGCGTATGGTATTGAGAACAGTTGAGGGTGAAGAGGTGGTAATGATAGGTAATAGAAGAGATTATCTATCCAATATTGTATCCGCTCTAAAGGCCAAGAAAATGGTGAGGAAGGGTTGTGAGGCTTTCATGGTTCATGTTTGTGCATTGGAGGCCAAGGAATTGACTGTAGGGGATGTCCGAACGGTGAATGAATTTGTCGATGTATTTCCAGAAGAGCTTCCGGGTCTGTCTCCAGATCGCGATGTTGAATTTGGAATAGACTTGTTACTAGGAACCGCGCCAATGTCTATTGCCCCATATAGGATGGCACCGAAAGAGTTGGTGGAGCTGAAAGCACAGCTTCAAGAGTTGCTAGATCGAGGTTTTATTCGACCGAGTGTATCATCTTGGGGAGTGCCCGTGCTTCTTGTTAAGAAGAAAGACGGTACAATATGGATGTGTATAGATTACTGGCAGCTGAATAAGTGGACGATCAAGAACAAATACCCATTATCGAGGATAGATGATCTGTTCGATCAACTTAAGGGTGTATCAATCTTCTCTAAGATTGATCTAAGGTCGGGGTATCATCAGCTTAAGGTAAAGGAGGCTGATATTCATAAAACTGTGTTTTGCACTCGTTATGGGCACTACGAGTTCTTGGTAATGCCGTTTGGGTTGACCGACGCGCTGACAGCATTCATGGACATGATGAATCAGGTTTTTCAGCCGTATTTAGATCGCTTCGTTGTGGTATTTATAGGCGACATATTGGTGTACTCGAAATCTGATGAAGAGCATGATTTGCACTTGCGTGTAGTTTTGCAGACTCTGAGGGAGAAGCAATTATTCGTAAAGTTTAGTAAATGCGAGTTCTGGATAAAGGGGGTAACTTTCTAAGGTCATGTGGTGTCAGCTGAGGGGATTAGGGTAGATCCTCGGAAGATTGAGGCGGTATTGGACTGGAAACCACCTAAGTCTGTAGGGGAGATTCATAGTTTTCTAGGTTTGGTAGGATATTATAGAAGATTTGTGGAAGGGTTTTCCTTGATTTCAGCGCCGTTGACCAAGTTGCTGAGAAAAGGGGTTCTATTTGTGTGGTCAGACAAGCAGCGGAAAGTTCTGACAAGTTAAAAAGGATTTTGACAGAAGCTTCGGTGTTGATTCAGCCTGAAGCAGGGAAAGAGTTTACAGTCTATTGTGATGCGTCGCATAGTGGTTTGGGTTGTGTGCTGATGCAAGAAGGGAAAGTAGTGGCGTATATGTCTTGGCAGTTGAGGCCTCACGAAGTGAATTATCTGACACATGATCTGGAGTTGGCTGCAGTGGTTTTCGCCCTAAAAATTTGGAGGCATTACTTGTATGGGGAGAAGTCGGTAGTCTACGGATCACAAGAGTTTGAAGAACCTCTTGACTCAGAAGGAATTGAATTTGAGGCAACATATATGGATCGAGTTGTTGAAAGACTACGATTGTTCGATTGAATACCATCCGGGTAAGGCTAATGTAGTGGCTGACGCGTTGAGTCGCGAGGTGGTAGCGGACTTGAGAGCAATGTTTGCTCATCTTAGTCTGTATGATGATGGGAGTCTGTTAGCGGAGTTGCAGATAAAACTGACTTGGGTAAATCAGGTTAAGGGGGAATAGCTAATGGATGAGGTTCTCAATGCTCGGAGGTTACAAGTGTAGAATGATGGATTGGAAGGTTATAGTTTGAACAGAGATGGAGTGTTGTGTTTTCAGGGGAAAGTTTGTATGCCGAAAGACGTTGAGTTAAGATAAATGATTCTTCAGGAAGCTTATAGTAGCCCATACGCTATGTATCCGGGAGGTAGCAAGATGTACCAAATTTACAGGAATAGTTTTGGTGGCTAGGTCTGAAGAGAGAAGTAACAAAATTCATGAGTAGGTGTCTGACGTGTCAGCAAATCAAATCTGAACATCAGTTACCTTCGGGTCTGTTGTAGCCGGTGAAGATTCCGTAGTGGAAGTGGGAAAGGATTACGATGGATTTTGTCACTAGGCTACCCCTTACGCCTAGCAAGAAAGATTCAGTTTGGGTAATTGTAGATCGTCTGACAAAATCAGCTCATTTATTACTGGTTCGGGTGGATTACTCACTCCAAAAGTTGGCTAAATTGTATGTAGCAGAGATAGTGAGACTGCATGGGGTACCAATATCGATTATTTTGGATAGGGATCCTCGATTCACATCAAGATTCTGGAAAGTATTGCACCAGGCATTGGGTACAAGGCTAGATTTCAGTATGGCGTTTCATCCGCAATCAGATGGGCAGTCAGAGAGGGTAATCCAAATTTTAGAAGATATGCTAAGGGGTTGTGTTTTGGACTTCAGATGTAGTTGGGAAGAATATCTACCGTTGGCAGAGTTCGCGTACAACAACAGTTATCAGGCAATATTCAGATGGCACCATATAAAGCACTGTATGGATAGAAGTGTCATACCCTACGTGTTAGACAGAGCTGGGAGAGTGTCAGTTGTTGGGTCCAGAGCTAGTGGCTGAAATAGAGGATAAGGTTAAGCTGATTCGGGCTCGTCTGAAGGAGGCTTGACAGGCAGAAGTCTTATGCCAATCTTAAGCGAAGAGATATAGAGTTCGCAGTGGGTGACAAGGTCTTTCTAAAGGTGTCACCGTGGAAGAAGGTGCTGAGATTTGGTCGAAGGGCAAGCTGAGCCCTAGGTTCATCGGGCCATAGAAGGTGTTAAAGCGTGTGGAACCAGAAGCTTATCAACTCGAGATGCCAGTGGAATTGAGTCAGATCCATGATGTGTTTCATGTTTCCATGTTTAGGCGCTATCGATCAGATCCGTCGCATGTTGTCCCAGTAGAGGAGATAGAAGTGAGCCCAGATTTGTCCTTTAAGGAAGAACTAGTGCAGATTTTGGATCGGGATGTCAAAGTTTTTCGTAGGAAGTCAGTTCCTTTAGTAAAGGTGTTATGGCGGAATCACGAAACGGATGAGGCCACGTGGAACCGGAGGATATGATGCGACAGCAATACCCTCAACCCTTTTGACCAGGTAATTTTGAGGCCGAAATTATTTTTAAGGGGGGTATAACTGTAACATCCTTAAATCGGGGTCTTTGCATTTCGTGTGGTTGCATGTGTTTTGTATGGTAGGTATGTTAGTTTGGACTATTTTAGGGTCTAGGCTTGAGCTAGGGATAGGCTAGAGTCAAAGCAAAAATTTGTATTTTGGGCTTTAGAAAGGGGGAGCTACTGGCATTAGGTGTTAAGGGTAATTGGTGGTGGATTGTGTCGCAATAGAGGCCTTGGTAGAGTGGCAAGGAGGCACCACATAGGCGTTGGTGAAGTAATGCCTCAAGGGGGAGCAAGAGAGCCTAGGTTCGAGCTGCAGAAATTCCCTTTTCTGCTTATTATTTTGACGCCAAGGCTAGGGAGGTAGTGTGCTTAGGATAGACTCTGGTGGATGAGTGTTGAAAGGGTCAACGAATTTGAATGTGTGGAGGGGAGAGATTTTAGGTGTTGGACTCATTCAAATTTGTTTGAATGAGTGGAAGAGAGAGATTCAAGGAGAAAAAGGGGGGATAGCATAGTGTTTGAGGGGAGTGGGATGTGTAGTCAAATTTTGGTGAGGGGTGGATTCAGTTTTGGGTGCTTAAGGGGGGTGGCCGAATGTGCTTGGAGGGTGGGCATTCGGCTAGTGAGGGGAGACTTTTGGAACCCATTTTGTCCCATTTTCGGTTGTGTTGTTCCCATTTTCTTTTCCCTCAAAGAAGCCGAAGCCGAATTCTCTTCTCTCTCTCTCATTTTGTGCCAAAACTGAAATCTCTCCTAAACGTCTTCTCTTCTCTTTTTCTTTATTTCCTTTGGTATTAGGCTGAAACTAAGCCACCCTCATCTCATATTATTTCTTCATTCATCTTTTCTTTCATTCACTCAACCCGAATGCTCTCTTAAACCTTCTTCTTCTCTTCCAAATCATTTTTAGCCGAATCTTCTTGGTACATTACCGTTCTTCTTCGTTTCTCAAGCAATTCAGCAAGTGCCGAAATCTCACCTTCCACTTTCTCTTTTCATTTTAATATTCTTGGTAGGCTGAAACTCACATTACCATCCACTCTCTACTTCCATTTCATTTTCTTTGCCATAAACATCAAAGTCAAAACCCTCTGAGGCCTCATCTTCTGCCGAAACTCTGGCATTTTCTTCTCTTTTCTCTCAAACACCATAGCTGAATCTCCTTTGGTAGATAGTACCTTGCTTCTCAATCTCTTTCTTTTCAAGAGTGGAGCATTCCTAGCATTCGGTAAGTTCTTTTTTTGGGTCTGGCCGAATCTCTCTAAAAACATTTACTCACTCTTTTTCTTCTCTCGATTCTTTGAAAGAAAGCCGAATTCCTCTAACATCCATATCTTTTTCTTTCGACTTTTGTTCCAGTGGATTGTCGTTACCTGTTCTTCACCACTCTCAATCGGTTTCTCTTGTGTTGGGGTAAGTGTTTCCATTTTGGATTCAATCATCTCTTGTTGCGTTAAATGCTGAAAGGCAGATACCCTATGTTATTTAATGTTTGGCCGAATGCAGGAGGGGGTGTGTTGACACTATCTGGTGTGAACCTCCGGGATTCGTTGGTTGTGAGTCACATTTAGAGCCTTGGGTTCTTGTCGATCTAGGTAAGGGGTTCTAACTTCGGGTTTTAGTTTCTTACGATTCGTTTCACTACTTTAATTTGAGTTAGTGACTAAGGTGTGTTATGGACTCAAAGGCTAACCAAGCATTGGGAGGGGTTAGATCAGAGACCCCAGCCCCTAAGTTCAAGAAGAGGACGAGGTGTCAATGTTCGGATTAGCCACAGGTGTGGACGGCCATCGGAGCAAGGTAGTAGTCAGATAGCGGTAGTGTCGATTAACGACAGCACCGACATAGAGAGCGTCATTTTACGAGTAATCAGGTGTGTAACTCTTACACACTTCATTTGTTAATATGTTATATCGTGTAATTGCTAAAAGCTAAAATAACTATTGAAACGGTATGGTACTCTTGTGGGTAAAAAGCTAGGACTCCAGGTAAGTCCACTCTGATTGGCTAACGTTAAATGCCCTTTTAAAATCTATATATGCCATGCCATGTAATCTCTGATTCTTAATCATGATATTTATGCCATGAAAAGTATGTACATTAAGGGCGTATGATGAGAGGAGGGGTGAAAGGATGATTTATACTTCCACCAGTGGTTTTGACCACACAGTGGGTTGGCCCCGCTTTCTATATATATTTTTGTGACTAAGTCTCATTGGTTTTGACCACCAGTGGTTTGGTACCACATACTGCTATCTTTGTGACCCGTCCTTGTGGTCTGGTACCACCGTGGGTTGGCCCCACATGTTGATACGGGATTGTCATCAGTGGTTTTGACCACACTGTGAGTTGGCCCCACGGGTATTATTGTGA
Organism: Gossypium rotundifolium; assembly: GCA_025506655.1. Classification (NCBI taxonomy): domain Eukaryota; kingdom Viridiplantae; phylum Streptophyta; class Magnoliopsida; order Malvales; family Malvaceae; genus Gossypium; species Gossypium rotundifolium. Next base: position 33,151,367 of record CP106728.1, read on the forward strand.
CTACGATCACCAGTGGTTTTGACCACACCGATATTATTTGTGACTACGGTCACCAGTGGTTTTGACCACACGAGGTAGAAACAGGAGTACGGATGGCTAGGTTTTTGGATTGCATGACTTACATGTTGACTTATGAAATTTGTGTATGAGCATTGTGGTTTTTAGGATGGGGGGTTTACACACTGAGTCTCGATGACTCACCCCTTTGTGTAATTTTACAGGTAACCCTTAGACTACGAATATGGAGCTGGGGCGGACTCGAGGTGGCCATGCTCATTTTTTTTTTGGATTTTGATTTAGATTACTACCTTGGTTTACATACTTTCCATTTGGTTTTCGAATTGTAATAAGGCCACTAACTTTATTTTGGGGTTTATTGACCTGCTTTCTTTTTCACGGAAAAAATTGGTATAAGTTACCCAAAACAGCATGCCTTAAAATGAATGTTTTTTGAACTTACACAAACTACCGGGTTTTTCTAAAACTTTACCATCAGGTAAAAACCAACAAGTAGTATCAATAGGTTAACACGGTATCTTTAAAAACTCAATAGGGAATGGTTTTGGCAATTAAATTGAAACTATTTCGTCTATTAAACAAAAACGAAGGGCTATCTTATAATAGGAGACGACACACAATCATTATAAATCAGTTTTTGAAAACAACCCGTTTTTAAATAATGACTCCCATATCTCAAAATCTGGCCTACAACCCGTGCTGTTAGACGCCATTTTCTCGTGTGACATACCGATTCGGTCGTGGTATGTTGACCGGGCTTGGGGTGTTACAGATCAGGTCCTTCTAAAGGTCTCACCTTGGAAGAAGATCTTCAGATTTGGAAGGAAGGGCAAGTTGAGCCCTAGGTTCATTGGACTGTACCGTGTGTTGAAGCATGTAGGACCAGTGGCTTATCAGCTTGAATTACCTCCGGAGTTGAGTCAGATTCATAGTGTTTTTGATGTCTCAATGTTGAGGCGTTATCAATCGAATCCGTCTCATATAGTACCGATAGAGGAAGTTGAGTTAAGGCCTGACTTGTCATTTGAGGAAGAGCCAGTGAAAATTTTAGATTGAGATGTAAAGGTGCTGAGAAGGAAGACTGTGCTGTTAGTCAAGGTTCTATGGTGTAATCACGGAGCAGATGAAGCTACATGAGAGCCTGAAGAGATGATTTGGCAATAATATCCCCATCTCTTTTAATCAGGTAAATTTCAAGGACGAAATTTTCTTTAAGGGGGTATAATTGTAACATCCTAAAATTTGAATTTTTATATGTTGCAATTATTTTGGTGCTCAGGTAGTTAAACTATCCAATGTGTATGTTAAGGTAGTCCTGAGAAGGCTCAGAATTTATTTGGATTTAAAAAAACTTTGGCATTTAGTACTTTAAGGAAATGAAATAAGTGACCTTAAAGCTTAAGGTAATAAAGTGGTTAATAGCTAGCATAAAGATGAGCAATTAGTAAAGGGGTATGATGCCATATGTGTTACCTTGAGGGAAGGAGTTCGAATCCCTTTGTGTGCATGTGTGAATTTTATCTTTTTTGTTTTCCTTATTTATAGTGTCGGTCAAGCTTGAACTTATGGTAAGTTAGACTTTTATTTTTATGGCAAGATGGCTAAGACAAAAAGGCAAGATCAAAGATAGGGAAAGGAATCAAATGGAAATGGCATGTAAGGGGAACATAAGGCTTATTCCAAGGGTGATGTTTTGGAAAGTTTGGGTGGCCAAAATTTTGACCAAAAGGCTATGCACTTGGATGGCTTTTGGGGCTAGGGGGGATGACCGAATGTTATTAGCACTCTGGTAAGGTTTAGGTGCTAGTTTTTGTTCATTTCTTTTCATTAGCAAATAGTGAATCAAATTTTCTCTCAAAACTCTTTTCCCTATCCGAGTGTGTCTTGAACAATAGGTAAATTTTTTGTTTGTTTTGGCCATTTATTTTTGACCAATTTGGTATCATCTTTCATACTCCCCAAATTCTCTTCTTCTTTGTGCCGAAACCATACAACCTTGAAGGGGTAATTTTCATTTCTTTTCTTCTCATTGCCAAATGCATAACCATATGATGACCTTTTTCTTGTTCATTTTCTACCTTTGAAAACCAATACTTAAACACCATATCCTCTACTTCTTTTTCTTCTTCTTTTCTTTTTGTAAAAAAACTTTCAAACATCATTTCCCCTCCAATATTTTCACTATAGCCAAAATTTTCCACTTCATACATATTTTCTTCTCAACCACTTTTCTACTCACACTTTGATCAATCGGTTAATGTTTTATTTCAGCATTTTTGTTTGTATTTTTACTTTACCCTTTCTCTTAGTGCCGAACCTATACCTTGGTGTGGAATGGCCATATTGATCGAGATCATCACCATACTATCTCTCATACGAAGTCACCTTTCTTTGCTATAGAAAATTAGTGGAAGGCCGAAACTTGGAGTTTTCGAAGTCCTCGTTTAATTGCTAGGATTCGGTCCAAAATTCTTAAGGTAAGGATTCTTTGAGGATTTTATAATCACTTTTTATTCGTTAAGATAGTGTTGATTAATTGATGTTATTATAGGGACTCTATCGCTAGATCTTCCATCTTGAGATCATACGGATTCTTGTGGCAAACAAGATCGAATGAAAAGGGGTAGTGATTGGTGATCAAAAAAGGAGCGAATTTACGATCCCTTCTAGATTCAAATGAAAGGCTGTTTCGGCGATCCGAGACTTTCCGTCGAGTTGTAGACCCTCATCCGGTGTGAATCAACTATTTAAAGTTGTTTGCAATTGTAAGACATCAGTGATTCGGGATTTTCCACCGGGTAGTGGACTGTCAATCGGGAGAAATGAAAAATAGTAGTTATTCGCTATTCCGAGGGTGTCGATAATCAAGAAAGTGTAGTGCTTACTGTAATCAGGTGTGTAATCTCATACTGTATTTCAAGGGTTAGATAATTACAATATGTTAACCGCTTGATGAAATCACATGTTAGTGAAATCGGGTAAAATGACATATTCAAAACTATTTTGGTAAAGATTATGAAATCGGTATTAAGATTGTGAAAATTACAAAATTACCCTCAATGGGCCAAATAGATAAAAGTGACTATATGGGCCAAATGTGATATTTGATATATGGCCAAATGTGATATTTGATATATGGGCCAGATGTGATATTTGATATATGGGCCAAATGTGATATTTGATATATGGGCCAAATGTGATATTTGATATATGGGCCAAATGTGATATTTGATATATGGGCCAATTGTGATATTTGATATATGGGTCAATTGTGATATTGTTATAATGGGCCTTATTGTTCGTAATAAATATTTGAATGAATGGTTGTAAATGAATATGGATTATATACATGGATTGCTTGGGATGGGATAATGATGAAGAGAAGTTCTGGTAGCTATGCTACAAAAATCTGGTGGCTCTACCACAAATCTGAACAATGGCAATGCCATGTAAACTCTGTAAATCTGGTGGCTTGTCCACAAATTGATATAAACAGCTTAATGCCTATTTTGGTGTGTTGGCGGTCAAGTGACTAAAGCTCCCCACAGTGTGTCTTTGGTTGGTACGGGTGGTGTGTAGCGGATGGAAATTAGGTTTGGTTTGGGAATTGCATATCACATTCATATTATAGACATGTTATTATGTTATAATTGTAAATGGGCTTGGCTCAATAAATGCTAAATTGGATTTTTGGCCCAGTGGACAATGGTAAGTGGGTTACACACTGAGTTCTAGTAACTCACCCCATTTTCCTTATCCCTTTCAAGTAATGATCATTGATGGAGACTTGGGCCATTGATATCTTGGTGGAGGCCATACTTAAAAATGGTTAAATTTGGAAATTTGGACTCATTTAACTACTTTTAATTATTCTACTATTTTGGACTAAGGTTTGTAATAAGGCCTCTTGATAATTTTTTTTTTGGATTTGGTTTTTGTTTGATGAAATTATAAACTGCTTTAAGTATTTTAGTTGAGATTTCAATTTCTAAAACTTAAATAAATGTTTTATTCCAAATGAATTTATAAAAGGATTTCATAAAAATTTCATAATAGTAACTTGAAATTATTCTTAAGTTTTTCATCAACTCTTTTGAAAAATATCTTTAATTTCTTTTAAATTTTTCTCGAACTGTTAAACGATATTTTCAAATTTTGATTTATAAGATCTTGCATCTCAAATTATCGATTTATTATTCAAATCTTTTACTCGATAAAGACTTCGTCAAAACTTTGAAATCGGTTTTACTTAAAGAGGAATCAAAGTATATTTATTTTGTATGGCATGTCAAATCTGGCCTTGACACATAGGCCGAGTTTGGGTGTTACACTAACCCTCTAATTCAGCCTGTATCCACACCGTTAACCTTAGCCCCATTACAACCCTAATAAAGACCTTTTGATTTGTGTATCATCTCATATACAGTGGTGGAGATTTGATTTTCAAGCAAGCCTATGGGATTAACTTTTCAGGTTCGACTTAGAGTGCTTATTCTTGAACCTTAAACACTTCAAGTGATTTGAGTGAATCTTTTTTGAGGATGTCAATCCTTGTCGGTTTTGAATTAAAGGTAATTATTCTGATAAGGGGAGACACCTATGTTTTCGTACTACAAAGGTATGACTTATCATGATTGAATCCTTAGGACTCTTTGAGTTGAATTATCCATGTATAAATTATCTATGAATTGTGATGAGACATTGTCGATAGGAATTATGAATTATGGAAAGTTCATTTTAATTGTAAGTTGAGAATTTTGCTCGAGGACAAGCAAAAGCTTAAGTGTAGGGGTATTTGATAAACCGTAAAAGTAACATATTTTAATCCCACAATTAGAATGCTTTTGGATGATTTAGCCCTCAATTTATGTAAAAAGGTGCTCTTAATCCTTTCTTTTCATGTCTTATACTCAGGAAAGCACTCGAGAATAAAAAGAATGAGAAACGAGCGTAAAACGGACCAAATTGGGCCAACCCAAGAAATTGGCCCGGCCTGGACTTCAAGTCACACGGCCGTGCCTCGCCAATCATTCAAAGACACGCCCCAAGCACGATTTGCATGGCTGTGTCCCGATCGACAGACCTGAAGCATGGCTTGAATCTCGACTTACACGGCCGTTACACGGCCGTGCCTCAATCAACAGAATCGACACACAGCCTAAAGTTGACTTACACGGGCGTGTTCCATGGTCGTGCCCCTGCTACGGGAATGAGCAATTTCACTTAGTTTTGGATGCTTAAAGCCGAAGAAACATACTCCTAAGTCTACTTAAACACCTTAATAGTAATTCTACTTGAAAGGGATACTTAGGAGCCAAGTAAAGCATCTCAAAGCCTATATAAACACCCAAGGTAGCAACTAAAAAGGGGAGTTCGGCAGAAGTCAAACAGGGAGAGTTTTTGGGCTTAGTTTTCTGCCAGAGCTTTTATTTTGGGAATTACTTGAAGATAGCCAGTTGATCCATCTCAAGAAGCCGGTGTTCTACTCAAGATAGAGGATCTCCTCTTCAGTTCCTTCAGGGGTTTTAGGGATTTCTTATGTTTTGTTTTATCTTTTCTCTTGAGATGTTTTCTTATTTTGTTATGAACTAAACCCTTCAGATACCTAAAGGGGATGAAACCTATGACGGATTTTGTTGTTTGATTTCTAAATTATATGATAAGTACTTAGTTTGTTCTTAATTATGTTGCTTAATTTAATCTGATGTGCTTAGGTGGAGGAGGAATAGACCCTGCCTAAGAGTAGATCTAGCATAATTAAGTGGAGTTGATCGAGCGCCTAGAGATAGGGTTACGAGATTTTTTCGGATTAGGGTGAAACCTAATATGGGAGTCCATTGATCGATTTACTGCTTCCTTAGGGGGTTATTATAAGAGAACGAGAGTTCCACTAATTAACCTAAGGTTAGACGTTATTCACCTCGAGAGAGGGTTTAATATAGGTTAGGGAGTCTCACGGATCAAGCTAAGTAAAGAAGTCATATGAATTAAAAGTTAGATAACAAGAGAAGTCATAGGTGGATTCTTTCTGAGGGTATCATCGTAATCAACTGATTTTTTCCATAGTCTTTTCCCAAAGTTTCGTTCATTTTTCTTTGCATTTAGTTTAAGTATTTCATTAGTTTTTAGATTAATAAACCAATCACTCCATATTTCAGGCTAAATAATAGAAAGAAAGTGAGTAGTAGTACTTTTAGGTTCCCTTGGGTTCGATAAGATACTCTTGCCTAAATATACTACTGTTCGATAGGTGCACTTGCCTCTATCGTTGTCATAGTTAGTCTACAAGTTCAATCATTCTTTTTATAAATATTAAAACTCGACTGTTTGTCACGATCAAGTTTTTGGCGCCGTTGCCGGGTAACACTAAAATATTAAGAAAGCTTAATTTTTATTATTTTAGCCAAAAAAATTTTATTACAATTTATTATTATTTTATTATTATTTTTTACTATTTTTTCTTTGCTAATTTTTCCTCTATTTTGCTTTTGACAAAAAAATTTAGTCTATGGAAAAGATGGCACTGAATAATTATCAGTGGCAAGTCATGAGGACAATTCCTACTAAAACAGCCAATGTCTTCAACCTCGACGTGGTCACCAGGTTATCTAATCAATTTTTGATGATGAATAAAAAGATTGATGATTGGTATAGTCCCTTGTAGGTACATCCAGAAATACAATATGATTTGAATCTAGGAGGCGTGGCGAATCCTGAGTACCCACTCTATGGATATGGATGGAAAACGAGCAAGCTCACTATACAGGTAACTATTCTAGATATCAAAATAATTTTTATAGTGACACTTATAATGCAGGTTGGAAGTACTATCCCAAATTCTCGTGGGATGATCAAAATAGCCAAAGATCGAAACTTCCTCCAGATTTTCAACAACCACCTTACCAACAAGAAGAGCAGCTGAATCTTAAAGAGATGCTGACGAAATTCATGGCAGCCACAGATTCTCGTTTCCAAAAGACTGATGCTGCACTTGATGAACAAAAAAAATCGATCAAAGGGATCGAGAATCAAGTTGGAGAACTTACTAGGTCAGTGGGACATCTCACAAAGCTGATTTCTGAACGTCAACAAGGATGTCTACCAAGCAACACTGAGATTAAATCGAAGGAGCAAATTTAAGGCATCTCAGCCCATGCCAGTAAGGGGTTAGATGAACCTAATCCAATAACAAAAGCCAAGGTAGACGAAGGTAAGGTAGAGGTAACACAAGAAAAGCTAAACCGTAATCAAGGAGTACCAACCTCGCATACCTTATCCCGAAGCAATGAAAAGAGACGATTCAGAGGAACTATTCGGTAAGTTTCTTAAACTCTTAAAGAAATTACATATTAACTTACCTCTTCTTGAAGCTCTTTTTCGGATGTTAGACTCGAGGAAATTTTTAAGACAGCTCTTGAAAAGCAAACACAAATTAGACGAGGAGCACCACGTGGAATTAAACGTAGCATGCTCAGCAATGTTATAGAACAGACTACCACATAAGCAAAAAGACATAGGGAGCTTTACAATTCCATGTTTAATTGGTAGTTTATCTATTGATAATGCTTTAGATGATTTAGGGTCAAGCATCAATGTTATGCCTTATAAAATGTTTAAACAACTAGGTCTAGGGAAACCCAGACAAACTAGGATGAGCATTCAGTTAATTGATAAAACTATCAGAATTTCTAGGGGTATAATAGAAAATGTTCTAATCAAAATTGATAAATTCATATTCCCAGTAGATTTTGTTGTCTTAGACATGAATGAGGACAATTCGATTCCTTTAATTTTAGGAAAACCCTTTCTAGCAACTGCCAAGACTAAAATTGATGTTGCCACAGGCGAGCTCATAGTTCGCATAGGAGATGAATCGATTAAGCTTCAAGCTTTCGACTCAACTAGAACAATAGATGATTAAGGTAAGAAAGTGACTTCAATAAATAATCAAATTGTTCAAATTTCATCACAAGAAACACCACATAAAGACAACCCTGAGGCGACTCATAAGTCCAAAAACAACAAAGAAGAATCCTACAAGGGACAACACCTTAGGCTTGACAAGTTTGAAGGGCAGAAGATACAAGTCAAAGAAAAGCTGAATCCACACGAAGTAAAATAAAAAGAACCGCCAGAAAAGCTTGCAGGGACATCAAATCACTTCAAAATAGGCAACCATGGACTATTAGACAAAGCCGATCCTCACATCTCTTCAATAGACCTGAGAGCGAAGGGAGAAGTCCCGCTTAAGGTACACGATATCTCCTCGCACGGAACAGTCGAGGTAAGAAAATCAACATTCGAAACTTTTAAGGTAAAAGCTTCTAACCTAAACTTTGTCAAGAAACTAAAACTATAAGTATGAGGAAGATATTCAAACCTTTAAACCTACCTAAAATTTCAAATTCGAGGAAAGTCTAGCTTAAGACTATAATGAGCACTTTAGGAGGCAACCCAAATACTAACACTTTTATTTTCAATTTTATTTTAGTTTCTTTCCTTTCTTTTTTCTTTCTTTTTTTTACTAAACCAAAGATGTAGAATTTCAAGGTCACACGGCCTTACAAATGGCTACGTCCGTGGCCGTGTGGACCACCGGAATCCTAGTACTGACATAGCAGAGTTCGTACAAATCAGGCCAACCACCCTCCGACTTCACGAATCCAACCACCCTCCCCCACGGGCACTAAAAAATTAGCACCGCCATGCCCCATGACCATACGAGGCTACTGACTTATCGAGTATGGGCACAACACGCCCGTGTGTTACACTCGTGCCCATATACTGACTTTACAAACACAGGCATGATGGGCTGAAGAATGGGCGTGGACAAACGAGACACTCCACAACACGGCCGTGTGATGCGGTCGTGTAATTCAACACACCCTCGGTCCACGGTGTGGAAACGAGCCAAATTTGAGCACCTATTTAAACCCCACAGCCCTCTCCTTTCCTACCAATTTCTTCTCTCATTCTTTCCTCCTTCTTCTTTCAAATTTCTCTTATTTCTTTAAGATAGTGTCCAAACTCTTGACCTAAACTAAAATCATGCAGAATAAGCATAAGAAGGTAAGCATTCTCTCCTTAAAGGAGACCCTAACACATAAGTACATGCAGGCAGCTTTAGCTATTCGACACGCCAATGGTCTCTGAAACCATTTCGGTTCTATTTTTCTTTTCTCTTCTCCTTTATTTTCCTTCTCTATACTTCTCTTCTGCTTAATTCCCTTCATCCTAGTTTCTTGGTTTTAGGTTCTAAAGGCTACTAGGGAATCACGCCACTTCCACCATCGCCAACAATCCGCAGCCTTAGACATCACTCCCACTTCGCAAACCATCTGTCAATAAGAATTATTCAGTCCATTAATTTCTTAGCTATATCTTCCCAGGCTACCCAATTTCTTCATCTAGCAAAATGCTTTTTGATAGCCACTCTACCGGGCCCATAGAACACACCATCACAGCCACTAAAGATGCCAACTCCCGAAATTATCCAAAATTCAGGAAGTATTACTTCTCCCTTTCTCTTTTTATTACATAATTGTTTATCTATCTTTGTACATTGGGGGAAATGTACATCTTAAGTGTGGGGGGGATAAAAGTGCCTAACTTTTTGCATAATTCTCAATTTAATGCCTAATTTTTCATTGTTCTCAAAAATCCTTAATTTTAAACTTGTTCGAAAGTATTTTTCTCATATTACTAATTAGGATGAAATTTCTAATGATTTATGATTATTATTGGTAAGTTTTAGAGTAAGTCATTGATAATTGTGCATTGATGATTTAATTTGAAGGATACTAGAGAATCAAGCATGATAAGCCTACTTTCTAAAAATTAAAATTGATAGGTTGTTGAACTGAATTTGAGTATTACCTTGAAATTTGGAATTTATAAGGATTGATGTCAAAAACACCCATAATTTTTGTGAGATTTTAAACCTTATAGAGCATATATTCTTCTTCATGCTCACTTTATTAATTATGAGTGTGTCAACTTTGAACTGTTATTTTAGAACTTGCCTCGTTTATACATGTCAAGACCACAATAATGATTTGATATACTGAGATGAGAAAGGCACATAGGTTTAACCCACTTACTTCGTAAAAAGCCTACCTTCACAAATTAACCCATAGTGAACCCCATTGAATCCTTACAACCTTTTTATTGACTCACCCACTAATATTAACCCAAAATCCCGTTGAATTTGTTATCACCATTCTTTTGAATACCCTTTAATCGAGGTTTGATTTGATTAAATTACCGAATTATATTAGTTCAGTAGTTACATTTATCATTTATGATGTAATATTTTAGTTTGTTCTTAAAAAAATCCAAGTTTATTCAATAGTAGTAGTATACAAAAGAGTTTAGAGCATTTAAACTCCAATTGTTGAAAAAAGCTCAGATTAAAGTATTATCAAATTTTAAGTGATGAAAATACTCTTTATTATAGAGTAATTATCAATAGTGGTATTATTAGTTTTCATTCGATGTAAATATTCATATTTAGTTCATTGTTTCTAGTTAGGTAAGTTGTCAAGTAAGTTTCGACTCTAACTGTAACATCCTAAAATTTGAATTTTTATATGTTACAATTATTTTGGTGCTCAGCTAGTTAAACTATCCAATATGTGTGTTAAGGTAGTCCTGAGAAGGCTTGAAATTTATTTGGATTTAGAAAAAAAAAAACCTGGCATTTAGTACTTTAAGGAAATGGGATAAGTGACCTTAAAGCTTAAGGTAATAAAATGATTAATAGCTAGCATAAAGATGACAATTAGTAAAGGGGTATGCCGCCATATGTGTTACCTTGAGGGAAGGAGTTCGAATCCCTTTGTGTGCATGTGTGAATTTTATTTTTATTTTTTTCCTTCCTTATAGTGTCGGTCAAGCTTGAACTTATGGTAAGTTAGACTTTTATTTTTATGGCAAGATGGCTAAGACAAAAAGGCAAGATTAAAGATAGGGAAAGGAATCAAATGGAAATGGCATGTAAGGGGAACATAAGGCTTACTCTAAGGGTGATGTTTTGGAAAGTTTGGGTGGGCAAAATTTTGACCAAACGGCTATGCACTTGGACGGCTTTTGGGGCGAGGGGTGATGACCGAATGTTATTAGCACTTTGGTAAGGTTTAGGTGCTAGTTTTTGGTCATTTCTTTTCATTAGCAAATAGTGTATCAAATTTTCTCTCAAAACTCTTTTCTCTAGCTGAATGTGTCTTGAACAATAGGTAAATTTTTTGTTTGTTTTTTCCATTTCTTTTTGACCAATTTGGTATCATCTTTTATACTCCCCAAATTCTCTTCTTCTTTGTGCCGAAACCATATAACCTTGAAGGGGTAATTTTCATTTCTTTTCTTCTCATTGACGAATGCATAACCATATGATGACTTTTTTCTTCTTCATTTTCTACCCTTGAAAACCAAAACTTAAACACCATATCCTCTACTTCTTTTTCTTCTTCTTCTCTTTTGTAAAAAAACTTTCAAACATCATTTCCCCTCCAATATTTTCACTATAGCCGAAATTTTCCACTTCATACATATTTTCTTCTCAACCACTTTTCTGCTCACACTTTGATCAATCGGTAAGTGTTTCATTCAACATTTTTGTTTGTATTTTTACTTTACCCTTTCTCTTAGTGCCGAACCTATACCTTGGTGTGGAATGGCCATATTGATCGAGATCATCACCATACTATCTCTCATATGAAGTCACATTTCTTTGCTATAGAAAATTAGTGGAAGGCTAAAACTTGGAGTTTCTGAAGTCATCGTTTAATTGCTAGGATTCAGTCTAAAATTCTTAAGGTAAGGATTCTTTGAGGATTTTATAATCACTTTTTATTCGTTAAGATAGTGTTGATTAATTGATGTTATTATAGGGACTCTATCACTCGATCTACCATATTGAGATCATACGGATTCTTGTAGCAAACAAGATCGAATCAAAAGGGGTAGTGATTGGTGATCGAAAAAGGAGCAGATTTACGATCCCTTCTAGATTCAAAAGATGGGTTGTTTCGTCCATCCGAGACTTTTCGCCGGGTTGTGGACCCTCATCCGGTGAGAATGAAATATTTAAAGTTGTTCGCAATTGTGAGGCATCAGTAATTCGAGATTTTTGACCGAGTTGTGGACTATCAACCCGGGAGAAACGGTAAATAGTAGTTATTTGTGATTCCGAGGGTGTCGACGATCAGGAAAGTGTAGTGGTTACCGTAATCAGGTGTGTAATCTCACACCGTATTTCAGGGGTTAGATAATTATAATATGTTAACCGCTTGATGAAATCACATGTTAGTGAAATCGGGTAAAATGACATATTCATAACTATTTTGGTAAAGATTATGAAATCGGTATTAACAGTGTGAAAATTACAAAATTGCCCTAAATGGGCGAAATCGATAAAAGTGACTATATGGGCCTAATGTGATATTTGATATATGGGCCAAATGTGATATTTGATATATAGGCCAGATGTGATATTTGATATATGGGCCAGATGTGATATTTGATATTTGGGTCAAATGTGATATTTGATATATGGGCCAAATGTGATATTTGATATATGGGCCAATTTTGATATTGTTATAACAGGCCTTATTGTTCATAATAAATATTTGAATGAATAGTTGTAAATGAATATGCATTATATACATGGATTACATGGGATGTGATAATGATGAAGAGAAGTTCTTGTAGCTATGCTACATAAATTTGATGGCTCTGCCACAAATCTGAAAAATGGCAATGCCATGTAAACTCTGTAAATCGGTGGCTTTTCCACAAATTGATATAAACGGCTTAATGCCTATTTTGGTTTGTTGGCGGGGTGGGTGACTAAAGCTCCCGACAGGTGTGCTGGTTGGTACGGGTGGTGTGTAGAGGATGGAAATTAGGTTTGGTTTGGGAATTGTATATCACATTCATATTATATACATGTTATTATGTTATAATTGTAAATGGGCTTGGCCCAATAAATGCTAAATTTGATTTTTGGCCCCGTGGACAATGGTAAGTGGGTTACACACTGAGTTCTAGTAACTCACCCCGTTTTCCTTATCCCTTTCAGGTAATGATTATTGATGGAGACTTGGGCCATGGATATCTTGGTGGAGGCCATTCTTAAAAATTGTTAAATTTGGAAATTTAGATTTCTTTAACTACTTTTAATTATTTTGCTATTTTGGATTAAGGTTTGTAATAAGGCCTCTTGATAATTTTTTTTTATTTGGTTTTTGTTTGATGAAATTATAAACTGCTTTAAGTATTTTAGTTGAGATTTCAATTTCTCAAAACTTAAATAAATGTTTTATTCAAAATGAATATATAAAAGGATTTTATAAAAATTTCATAATAATAACTCAAAAATTATTCTTAAATTTTTATCAACTCTTTCCAAAAAATATCTTTAATTTTTTTTTAAATTTTTCTCGAACTGTTAAACGATATTTTCAAATTTTGATTTATAAGATCTTACATCTCAAATTATCTATTTATTATTCAAATCTTTTACTCGATAAAGACTTTGTCAAAACTTTGAAATGGTTTTACTTAAAGAAGAATCAAAGTATATTTATTTTGTGTCGCATGTCAAATCTGGCCTTAATACGTAGGCCGGGTTTGGGGTGTTATATTTTATGGTATCAGAGCCTGGTTCAAAACTCGGCTGTGGTTTGGGTTTTAAAACATTTTTTTCCAAAACTGTTTTGGATTATGGAACGTATGTTTCAAAGATAGTATGGCACCACGAGTATCCGGCACCAAGTTAAGTAAGTGTATTGAAATTGAATGTTTATTATTATTGTGATATGACTATAGGAACACTTAGAACTTTTAGTTTTAGATGTTGAAACTATAGAGATTGAGACTATAGGATGCGTTTACAAAGACAACTCTACCTCTTATATCTCATAAAATATCGTTAATAAACACTGAAATAGAATACTAATTCATAAAACTTGTAATCAGATTGAAACGAAATAGTCAATATGAGCGCTAGAGAACATGGACGTGGTAGACGTGGCCGTGGTAGAGGCCGAGGTGCTAGAGTTGTGTCTAAGGCATCGGGACATATGCCGAAAATGGACGCGCTGGCATCACCTGTGTTAGAAAATGGATCACATGACTGTATGAGAGAAGACATTGCTCTGTCTCAAGCAATGTTACGAGTTTTGGAAAGGGTTGCTCGGGTTAGATTGGGACCAGTAGCTCGTGGATCAATATCGGAGCGACTAGGATCAAATGGTGCTGAGACTTTTAGGGGTATTTCGAGAGTAGCCCCAAATGTCGCGGAATATTGGCTCGAGGCTGTGGAGTGGATCATGGATGGCCTGGAATGTACCATCGAGTAGAAACTAAGAGGAGTTGTGTCTTTGTTGAGGGACGAGGCGTATCAGTGGTGGCTCACTATTTGGGAAGGCACTCAGGCCGAATGTGTTACTTGGGAATTCTTCAAAACTGTATTCCAAGGAAAGTATGTTGGGGCAAGCTATGTGGATGCCCAAAGGAAGGAATTCTTAAATCTGGTTCAAGGAAATAAGACGGTGGCAGCTTATGAATCAGAATTTCTATGTTTGAGTCGTTATGCTCGAACTATAGTGCCTACTGACCATGAACGCTGTGGGCATTTTGTGGACGGGTTGAATGATGAGTTATGGGTACTGATAGCCTCACAACAAGAAAGGACTTTTTCCACGCTTGTGGAGAAAGCCAAAATAGCCAAAGAGGCTAAGAACTCAGAGAGGCAAAACCGAAAAAGAGATAGAGGCAGGAATAAGAGAGACTTTAGGTATTCGGGTCCTGCTAAATGGTTTCAGAATAGGCCCACGAATGATGAGCTAGCTCATGCTAGAGCACCTGCTGCTACTAATCAAATTCAATCATGTGCTGACTGTGGAAGACGACACCCTGGTGAATGCTGGAAGAGAACTGGTGGTTGTTTCAAATGTGGTTCTAAGGACCATCAACTTAAGAATTGTCCTCGACGGACAGCTTCGACTCAGGAAGCTTGTAACCATGATGCACAACCAACTAGAGGCACTCAGCAGCCACCGAGGGGCCGAGGACCAGGTCGAGGTGGTAATGGCACAGGTCGAGGTCAAGGTGCACCGGGTAGAAGTAATGGTTTTAGGGGTAACGCGAAGGCGAGGCAGCCAGGGTTAGTTTATGCGATTAGACGTCGAGAAGATGGTAAAGGATCTGATGTGATAACCGGTATGTTCTTCATCTCTGATGTACCTATTACTGCTTTGATTGATAGCGGATCTACCCATTCAAATAAATTGTTTAGAGATGTGCCCTTAGAAATTCAAAGAGAAATATTTTTAGCAGATCTGATGGAACTGCCTTTCAGTGAGTTCAACCTTATTTTGGGCATGGATTGGTTGGTAAACTGGGCGCACTTGGATTGTGCTACAAAGCGAATGTCGATAAGGACTTTGGAAGATAAGGAAGTGGTGATGATAGGCGAACGGAGAAACTATTTAGCAAATGTGGTATCTGCTTTAAAGGCAGAAAAGTTGGTGCGAAAAGGGTGTGGAGCATTCCTAGCCTTCATTAGTGCTTTGGATGCCAAGGAATTATCGGTGGAAGATGTTAGAATGGTGAAAAAATATTTAGATGTCTTTTTCGAAGAACTTTCGGGTTTATCTCCAGACCGAAAAGTAGAGTTTGGCATTAAGCTTTTGGCCGGAACGGCTTCGGTGTCCATTATTGCTTATAGGATGGCGCCAAAGGAGTTAGCGAAGCTTAAAGCTCAAATTTAAGAATTGTTAGATCGGGGATTTATTCGACCAAGTATGTCACCGTGGGGAGCACCGGTCTTGTTCGTCAAGAAGAATGATGGGTCGATGCGTATGTGCATTGATTATAGGTAATTGAATAAATTGACGATCAAGAATAGGTATCCATTGCCAAGAATCGATGACTTGTTTGATCAATTGAGAGGAGCTTCAGTTTTCTCCAAGATAGATTTGAGGTTGGGTTATCACCAACTCAAGGTTAAAGAGGCTAATATTCATAAGACGGCATTTTGAACTCGTTATGGACATTATGAGTTCTTAGTGATGCCATTTGGATTGACCAATGCACCAGCTGCATTTATAGACATGATGAACCGAGTCTTTCAACCATACTTAGGCCGGTTCGTGGTGGTGTTCATAGATGATATCTTGGTATACTCGAAGAATGAAGAAGATCATGATTCACATCTGCGGATAGTATTGCAAATATTGTGGGAAAAGCAACTTTATGCCAAATTCAGTAAGTGTGAATTTTGGCTAAAGGAAGTGACTTTCTTGGGACATGTTGTGTTAGCCAAAAGAATTAGATTTGATCCTTAAAAGGTAGAGGCTGTGTTGGATTGGAAACCATCGAAGACAGTGGAAGAAATTTAGAGTTTCCTAGGATTGGCTGCTTATTATAGACGTTTTGTTGAGGGTTTTCATTGATTTCTGCACCCTTAACTAAACTGTTGTGAAAGGGAGTATATTTGTGTGGGCAGAACAACAGCAAGAAAATTTTGAAAAGCTGAAGATGATTTTGACGAAAGCGCTAGTACTGATTCAAACTGAGGCTAGAAAAGAGTTTATCGTTTACTGCGATGCGTCACACGGGGGTTTAGGATGTGTGTTCATGCAAGGTGGAAAAGTGGTGGCTTATGCATCTCGTCGTTAAGGCTGAACGAAGTCAACTATCCTACTCATGATTTGGATTTAGCTGCGGTGGTTTTTGCTCTAAAGATTTTGAGGTACTATCTCTACGGTGAGAAGTCGATCATTTATACAGACCATAAGAGTCTAAAGTACCTCCTTACCCAAAAGGAGTTGAACTTAAGACTGCGGAGGTGGATAGAGCTATTGAAGGATTACGACTTCTCAATCGAGTATCACCCTGGAAAGGCTAATGTGGTGGCAGACGCGTTGAGTCGTAAGGTGATATCAGAGTTGAGAGTGATGTTTGCTCATCTCAGTTTGTATGAAGATGGTAGTCTACTAGCCAAACTTCAGGTGAAGCCTATGTGGTTAGGTCAGATCAAGGAAAAGCAGTTATCAGATGAAAAGTTGGGGCCCTTACTTCAACAAGTGGAAGGTGGTGTAATAGGGGATTTCAGAATGAATAATGATGGAGTAGTGTTTCTGCGGAAGAATTTGTATGCCCAAAGATTCGTAATTGAGACAAATGATTCTGCGAGAGGCACATAGTAGCCCTTATGCTATGCACCCTAGGGGAAATAAAATGTATTGAGACCTCCGTGAGCAGTATTGGTGGCCAGGGTTGAAATAGGAAGCTACTGAATATGTGAGTAAGTGTTTGACTTGTCAACAAGTGAAGGCGAACACTAATTACCATCGGGATTGTTGCAACCGGTAAAGATTCCATTATGGAAATGGGAATGGATAACGATGGATTTTGTTAGTGGGTTAGCCTTATCACCTACCAAGAAAGATTTCATCTGGGTAATAGTGGATCGATTGACGAAGACTACCCATTTTCTACTTGTTCGTATGGATTTCTCATTGCAAAAGTTGGCTAAGTTATATGTAGCAGAGATCATGAGGTTACATGGGGTATGTAACATCCTTAAATCGGGGTCTTTGCATTTTGTGTGGTTGCATGTGTATTGTATGGCAGATATGTCAGTTTGGACTATTTTAGGGTCTAGGCTCAAGCTAGGGATAGGCCTAAGTCTCAGCAGAAATTTGTGTTTTGGGCTTTAGAAGGGGGGAGCTACTGGCATTAGGTGTTAAGGGTAATTGGTGGTGGATTGTGTCGCAAGAGAGGTTGTGGTAGATTGGTAAGGGGGCGCTACTTGGGAGGCAAGGGAGTGATGCCTCATGCAAGCTAGAGGGCGTTGGCTCGAGCTGTAAGAATCCCCTTTGTCCATTTCTTTTTGACGCCAGGACAAGGGAAAGTTGTACTCAGGTGGGACTCTGAAGGATGAGGTTGGAAAGGGTCAACAATTTCAAATGGGTGGAAGAGAGGAAATTTAGGAAGTTAACTCATTCAAACTTGTTTGAATGAGTGGTAGAGAGGGATTCAATGAGTAAAGGGGGGGACGGCATAGTGTTTGAAGCGAGTGGGGTTGTGTAGTCGAATTTGGGTGAGGGGTGGATTTGGCTTTGGGTGCTTAAGGGGGTGGCCGAATGTGCCTAGGGGTGCTAGAAATTTTGGCTAGCTAGGGAACCAAGGGCATTTTTTTTTGTACAATTCTTTTTGTCAAAACCAAAATGTTCATACAACTTTGTGGCATTTTTTATCTTTTCTCTCAAATGCAAACCAAAATACTCTCATACCATTTGTTTGGCATTTTCTTTTCTCCTATTTATCAAAGTCGAAACACTTTCCAATCCTCTTCTTAGTTTCGTCTTCTTTTGTGCTTAGCCGAAACTCACACTACCATTCACTCTCTATTTCCATTTCATTTTGTTGCCATAAACATCAAAGTTTGAAACCTCTCAAGCCTCATCTTCCGTCAAACTCGCATTCTCTTCTCTTTTCTCTCAAACACCATAGTCGAATCTCCTGTGGTAAATAGTACCTTGCTTCGCCATCTCTTTCTTTTCAAGAGCGAAATATTTCCAGCATTCAGTAAGTTCTATTTGGTCTGGCCGAATCCCTCTAGGAACTTTTACTCACTCTTTTTCTTCTCTTGATTTATTTGGAAGGAAGCTGAATTCCTCTAACATCCATATCCTTTTTCTTTCAGCTTTTGTTCCAGTGGTTGCTGTTACCTGTTCTTCACCACTCTCAATCGGGTTCTCTCGGGTTGGGGTAAGTGTTTCCATTTTGATTCAATCATCTCTTGTTGCGTTAAAATGCCGAAAAAATAGATACCTTATGTTACGTGATGTTTGGTCGAATGCAGGAGGGGGTGTGTTGACGCCGTCTGGTGTGAATCTTCGGGATTCATTGGTTGTGAGTCATGTTTAGAGCCTTGGGTTCTTGTCGATTTAGGTAAGGGTTCTAACTTCGGGTTTAGTTTTTACAATTCGTTTCACTGCTTTAATCTGAGATAGTGACTAAGGTGTGTTATGGACTCGAAGGCTATCCAAACATTGGGAGGGGTTGGATCTGAGACCCCAGCCCCTAAGTTCAAAAAGAGGGCAGTGTGGGCGGTTCGAAATTGGCCACATGGGTGTGGTCGAACACCGAGCAAAGATAGTAGTCGATAAGCGGTGGCGTGCTTAACTACGCATCTGGATGTAGAGAGCGTTGTTTTGCGAGTAATCAGGTGTGTAACTCTTACACACTTTATTTGTTAATTTGTTGTATCATGTAATTGCTAAAAGCTGGAATAACTTTTGAAACGGTATGTTACCCTTGTGGGTAAAAAGCAAAGACTCCAGGTAAGTCCACTCTGATTGGCTAATGTTAAATGTCAGTTAAAAATCTGTATATGCCCTGCCATGTAATCTCTGATTGTTAAGCATGATATTTATGCCATGAATAGTATGTACATTAAGTGGGTATGATGAGAGGGGGGAGAAGGATGATTTAGATTGTCACTAGTGGTTTTGACCACACGGTGGGTTGGCCCTGCTTTCTATATATTTTTGTTACAAAGTCTCAGTGGTTTTGACCACCAGTGGTTTGGTACCACATATTTCTTTGTGACTCGTCCCTGTGGTCTAGCACCATCGTGGGTTGGCCCCACATATTGATACGGGATTGTCACCAGTGGTTTTGACCACATTGTGGGTTGGCCCCACGAGTATTATTGTGACTATGATCACCAGTGGTTTTGACCACACCGATTTTAATTGTGACTACTGTCATCAGTGGTTTTGACCACCAGTGGTTTTGACCACACGAGGTAGAAACAGGAGTACTGATGGCTAGGTTTTTGGATTGCATGACTTACATGTTGACTTATGAAATTTGTGTATGAGCATTGCGGTTTTCAGGATGGGGGGTTTACACACTGAGTCTCGATGACTCACCCCTTTTGTGTAATTTTGCAGGTAACCCTTAGATTGTGTATATGGAGCCGGGACAGACTCGAGGTGGCCATGCTCATTATTTTTTGGGTTTTGATTTAAATTGCTACTTTGGTTTACATACTTTCAATTCAGTTTTCGAATTGTAATAAGGCCACTAACTTTATTTTTTTTGGGGTTGTTGATCTGCTTTACTTTTCATGGAAAATTGATATAAGTTACCCAAAATAGCATACCTTAAAATGAATGTTTTCTGAATTTGCATAAACTACCGTGTTTTTCTAAAACTTTGCCATCGGGTAAAAACCAACAAGTAGTATCAATAGGTTAACATGATATCTTTTAAAACTCAATGGGGAACAGTTTTGGCAATTAAATTGAAACTATTTTGGCTATTAAACAAAAACGAAGGGCTTTCTTATAATATGAGACAACACACAACCTTTCTAAATCAGTTTTTGGAAGCAGTTTTTTTTAAATTTTGACCCCCATATCTCAAAATCTGACCTATAACCCGTGTTGCTAGAAATTATTTTCCCATGTGACATACCGGATTCGATCGTGGTGTGTTGATCGGGCTTGAGGTGTTACAATCTTGGTATCAGAGCCTGGTTCAACAGCTCGGTTATGGGCCCGAGGCCCAAAACATTTTCAATAATGAGTTTTGCGAAATAACTTTGAGGGAAAATACATGTTTTGGGTAGCATGGCACCTGAGTCTCCGGCACTTATTCGTAACGGTAAGTCCCCTAACTATTGATTCCCCTAACTATTGATTGCATGGTTTCAATAGTTGTGTTATGGATGCTAGTAATAGGAATTCCCTTTAGAGACTGATGCCCATAGGATTGTATGGATTTACGAGAACAACTCTAAGTTATTCATAAAATGTGTGGTAATAATAGTGGAATAAGGATAACGCATAAAATTCTTAAATCAGATTAAAATGTGAACGGTAGTCATGAGCGCCCGAGGACGTGGGCGTAATGCACGCGGACATGGTAGAGGTAGGATGGCCGTGTCAGAACCGGTAGGGTCTGGCCATGGGTTGGAGAATGAGGTACCACCGCCGTCAGTTGTGGGCGTAGAGTTTTAGGATCAGACAGGAGGGGACGATGCAGTGTCACAAGCGATGCTGCGGGTTCTGGAAAGAGTAGCTAGAGCAGGTGGAGGATTGGGAGCTCAGAAATCTGTGTCCGAACGACTCTGGGCTAATGGGGCAGAAGTATTCAAGGGTGTGTCTGGAGTGGCTCCCAATGCAGCTGAGCATTGGCTGGAGGCAACAGAACGCATTATGGATGACTTGGACTTTACGGCTGAGGAAAAACTAAGGGGGATAGTGTCTCTTTTATGGGATGAGTCTTATCAGTGGTGGCTCATGGTCCGGGATGGTGCAACAGCTGATGATCTCACTTAGGATTTTTTTAAGGCAGCTTATCAGAGGAAGTACATTGGGGCTAGTTACATTGATGCACAGCATAAGGCATTCTTGAATTTGGTCCAGGGGAACAAGACAGTATCAGAATATGAGGCAGAATTTCTCCGATTAAGTCGTTATGCTCGGGGTATTGTGGCTACGGAATATGAGCGCTGTGTCAGGTTTGAGGACGGGTTGAGAGATGAGCTGCGAATGTTGATTGCACCATAGCGGGAGAGAGAATTTACGGTCTTGGTGGAGAAAGCCAAGATTGCTGAGGAAGTGAAGCAGTCGATGAGACGGAACTAGGATAGAAATTGGACAAAGAGGAGTTTTGGGTCATCAGGGTCTGCCGAGAATTCATAAAAAAAGGGCTAGATATGGTGGGCCAAATTAGGTTTCCAGGCCTGCTGCTACTACCCAGTGGCCACCATAGTGTGCTCAGTGTGGGAAGTCTCATATGGGACAGTGTTGGACTGGGAACAGAGGGTGCTTCGAGTGTGGATCTATGGGGCACCAGGTAGGGATTATCCGCGAAAATCAGCTAGGGTCCAGTCTGAGGGTTAGGGGCATACACAATACAGAAGGGATGGTCAGCAATCACAGAGGGGCCGCAATCTGATCAGGGGAGGTAATGGTTCTGGGCAAGGTCGCGGAGCACCGGGTAGAGGTGCCGGGAATACTGATGCAAGATAGCCTGGGTTGGTCTATGCAGCAAGGCGTCGAGAGGAGGGCGACGCACCAGACTTTATAACCAGTATGTTCTTGATTTTTGGACTGCCTTATATTACTTTGATAGATGTTGGTTTGACGCATTCTTATGTTGCTAGTAGTATTGTGGGAACTATGAACTTAGCCTTTGAGATTTCTTCTAGGGAGATGACTGTAATTAGCCCTCTAGGTCACTCTGTAGAAGTAAACAAACTTTATAAGGATGTACCCCTAGAACTTCAAGGGGTAATGTTTTTGGATAACCTGATGGAACTGCCATTCGCGGAGCTCGATTTGATCTTAGGGATGGACTGGTTAGTGAAGTACCAAGCAAGTTTGGACTGCGCAGCTAAGCGTATGGTATTGAGAACAGTTGAGGGTGAAGAGGTGGTAATGATAGGTAATAGAAGAGATTATCTATCCAATGTTGTATCCGCTCTAAAGGCCGAGAAAATGGTGAGGAAGGGTTGTGAGGCGTTCATGGTTCATGTTTGTGCATTGGAGGCCAATGAATTGACTGTAGGGGATGTCCAAACGGTGAAGGAATTTACCGATGTCCGGCAGCATTCATGGACATGATGAATCAGGTTTTTTAGCCGTATTTGTATCGCTTCATCGTGGTGTTTATAGACGACATCTTGGTGTACTCAAAATCTGATGAAGAGCATGATTCGCACCTGCGTGTGATTTTGCAAACTCTGAGGGAGAAGTAATTGTTGCAAAGTTTAGTAAATGCGAGTTCTGGTTAAAAGAGGTAACTTTCATAGGTCATGTGGTGTCAGCTGAGGGGATTAGGGTAGATCCTCGAAAGATTGAGGCGGTATTGGACTGGAAACCACCTACGTCTGTAACGGAGATTTGGAGTTTTCTGGGTTTGGTAGGATATTACAGAAGATTTGTGGAAGGGTTTTCCTTGATTGCAGCGCCATTGACCAAGTTGCTGAGAAAAAGGGGTTCTATTTGTGTGGTCGGACAAGAAGCAGGAAAGTTTTGATAAGTTAAAAAGGATTTTGACAGAAGCTCCGGTGTTGATTCAGCCTGAGGCAGGGAAGGAATTTATGGTTTATTGTGATGCATCGCATACTGATTTGGGTTGTGTGCTGATGCAAGAAGGGAAAGTAGTGGCGTATGCATCTCAGCAGTTGAGGCCTCACGAAGTGAATTATCCGGCACATGATCTGGAGTTGGCTGCAGTGGTTTTCGCCCTGAAAATTTGGAGGCATTACTTGTATGGGGAGAAGTCAATAGTCTACATGGATCACAAGAGTTTGAAGTACCTCTTGTCTTAAAAGGAATTGAATTTGGTCAATTCAGTGGGATCTTTCATTCACATTTTTTTCCACCAAGAACGTTTTATAAAACTCTTGGACCCCCGAATTTGGAGTATCCTACTTTCACGCAATTCACAGGGTTCAACAAGCAATCGATATTTCACGATCAAGGGTGTAGTACTATTTGTAGTAGCGGTCCTTATATATCGTATTAACAATCCAAATATGGTCGAAAGAAAAAATCTCTATTTGACATGGCTTCTTCCTATACCTATGAATTCCATTGGACCTAGAAATGATACATTGGAAGAACCTTTTGGGTCTTCCAATATCAATAGGTTGATTGTTTCGCTCCTGTATCTTCCAAAAGGAAAAAACTCTTGTCTCAGAAGGAATTGAATTTGAGGCAGCGTAGGTGGATCGAGTTGTTGAAAGACTACGATTGTTCGATTTAATACCATCCGAGTAAGGCTAATGTAGTGGCTGACGCGTTGAGTTGCAAGGTGGTAGCGGACTTGAGAGCAATGTTCGCTCATCTTAGTCTGTATGATGACGGGAGTCTGAAACACCCCAAACCCGGCCCACAAGCCCCGACTGGATCTGACATGTTCCTTAAGAAAAACTTAGCTTAATCTCGTTCCATATTCTTATAAAATAAGTCAATTCAAACCATGTCAAAATTTTAACGAGTTGGAAACCAAGTTGCCATTCGAGTTTGTATTTTGTTAAAATCGTTTCTTTCATACTCAAAAGGGTTTGTCAGATCTTAGAGTTCCTTTGAAAAAAAACTGTTAGTTTGATTTAATGATAAAACATTGACGTTGCTTTGAGAAAAATGTTTAATTACTTATTTGTTGATTATCGTATGGAAATAAAATTTAATACGCAAAATTAAGCAGTTAAGTAATGGCCTTATTACATATTAAAAACCAAAAATAAATTCCGGAATAATGTATTAAAGAAAACAAAAAAGAGTTCAACCATAAGTAAACCCAAAATTTGCTGAGCATGGCCACCATATTGTCCCCGCCAATTCGTCCACAACACTATCGTCACACCGCAAAATGTTAGCCCACGAAGGGTGAGTCAACAGACTCAATGTGTAACAACCAACACAGTTCCCAATCGATTATAGCCTTTATTATAACATTTTGGGCAAAGCCCATCCGAAATCGTTATCGCCATAAGCCCATATCATAGAATATTAAATCACATATATATATATAATTATTGAAGCAACTTTGAACCCACATAGATATCCAACCTCTACACACCAAATAGCACACGCCAATCACACCAAAGGGGATTACTAAATCGACCCTCCATCCGCTACACACCCTCAAGGCGATCCACTGCAATCAAGCGCTCATCGCTTTAATACGTGGCATAGCCACGGATAATGTGACAACGCCACCGAATCATAATATTGTGACATGAATCATCAATAATGTGGTAAAACCATCAAACACTTCCCTTTTCATTGTAACCCTCGTGCCCATGCAACATACATAATATTACGGTATCATACTATATGTTTAATCCTGTGCCCATATCGAAATTCACATGCGTTCATACAAATAATTGTAAACACTATTAATAGAGTGTTAGATGTAGCGTACCTGAACGGACTATTCCATTGAATGGTACCCTTACCCATGATTATTCATAACCTTATTAACATATATTTAATATTATTAATCTATCAAGAAAGGTGTGGGTTTACACACCTGAAAACACGGAGAACGACACTCTCAATCTCACTGACACCCTCACTTGCAGGGATCACCACGATTTGCTTATCCCTTTTCGACGTTGGCCCACAACCCGGTGGCCAATCACGTACGGCTTACACCGCCCGCTTCTTGAATCTAGGGGTAGGAACTGCACTTCCAACCCCCTCCTTTGATTGGCTAGGACCCAACTCCATGAGATTAACTTAATCAGAAAAAACTCTATTGAGTGAATGGATCTAAGAACATTCATCTAAATGAACAGAGGCTTACCTAGATCGGCAGAATACCAAAGTTTCCCCTTTTTGCTTCTGAAGTCAATTGTGTTCCTACATAATACTATATGAGTAATCGACTAACACTGAGGGCATGGCCTTTGGCTAAATAGCATTAACCCCTAACGTTGGCTTCCAAGAAGAGTTACGAATCCAAAACCTTGCGTAGATTCGGCCATACACAAAAAAAATAAAGGATTAAGCCCCTGATTTCGGCAGACCAAAATAATAAAGAGATATTTAGACCAAAAGAGATCCCTTACCCCAATACTCACCCGATTTGGCTTACTGACAGCCCTTGGAGATCAACGCAATAGAAGAGAATGGAAGAAGAGTGTAGACGAAAATAAAAGAAGAGAAAAAGAAATGATGGATGGGAGGTTCAGCCAAGGTACTATTCGGCCTTTGATGAAAAGCAAGAGAAGAAGAATTAGTGAACAGACTCATGGAGGTTCAGCTATGGTCTCAGCAAATGGGAAAGGTTCTTTCGACTTTTGAGGATAAAGGAATCGGTGCAAAGAAGAAGAGAAAGGGTTGGGGTTTGTGTGGTTTCGGCTATGGTGAGAGTGGAGGGTATGTTTCGGCTTTTAGAGGGTGAATGAAGAAGAAAAAGGATAGCTTGCTAAGATGAGAAAAAGTGCACGAATGGTTCTTCACTTTTGGCTTTTGATAAAGAGAGAAAAGAATGCAAGTTTTGGCAAGAAGCACAATTGAAAAAAAAAACTTTCGAAAGAGAGAAAATGGCCACACATTTTCCTTATTTTGGCACCTAAAGCCCCTAGCCTAGCCACTTCCCTCTTGGCCGAAAATATCATTCCAAGACCCCTCCATTCGGCCAACTCCTCTTCTCTCTCCCAAATCCCTTGTTTTTCTCCTATTTCTCCTCTTTCCATCCCATTCAAAAGAGTTTGAATGAGTCATACTATTATCTCCCTTCTTAGCTGAAAATTTGAGCTGTTTGACCCAATCTACAGTTCATCCATAAAGTGTCCACAGCAACTCCAACTCTTCCCCTCATTGACGCCAAAAAGAAACCCTAAAATGCTTCCCTTGCTGCTCGAACCCTGTCTATCTAGCTCCCTGAGGCGTCACATCCCTATGCACAAAGTCACGCCTCCCTTGCCACTTTGCCAACTGAATTCTTGTGTCATAACCCACACGCAAACTTTCTTAAGGCCTAGCTCTCTTAGCTCTCCCTTAAAGGTTTAAAGTCTAATATTTTCCTAAGGCTTCTACCTACACCCCAACGTTCCTAAAGCCCCCAAACACACACAAACAGCACACTAAGCATGCTACTACATAAATATGAGTTAAAACGCATAACCCCTAACTCCCAGATATTACAGTTCTACCCCCTTAAAAATAATTTCGGCCTCAAA
This sequence comes from Gossypium rotundifolium, assembly GCA_025506655.1. Classification (NCBI taxonomy): domain Eukaryota; kingdom Viridiplantae; phylum Streptophyta; class Magnoliopsida; order Malvales; family Malvaceae; genus Gossypium; species Gossypium rotundifolium. The sequence goes on from CP106728.1 coordinate 33,178,113, forward strand.
ATTATCTGGCTAAAATAGGTGAGGGTATTACTGTCGTATTGCTTCCTCTAGCTCCCACGAAGCTTCTTCTGATCCATGGTTCCGCCATAACACTTTGACTAGAGGAACTGATTTCCTACGTAATACTTTCACATCCCGTTCCAAAATTTGAATCGGCTCTTCCTCGTAAGACAAGTCTGGTCTCAACTCCATTTCTTCCACTGGTACCACATGCGATGGATCTGATCGGTAATGCCGTAGCATCAAAACGTGAAACACATCATGCATCTGCTTTAATTCCAAAGGCAACTCCAACTGGTACACCACTGGTCCAACCCACTTCAAAATCCGATAAGGCCCTATAAACCTGGGACTTAGCTTACCCTTGCGACCAAATCTCATCACCTTCTTCCACGGTGAAACTTTCAGAAACACCCGATCCCCCACTGCAAACTCTATCTCTTTCCGCTTGAGATCCGCATATGACTTTTATCTATCAAACGCCTCCTTCAACCGTGCCCGAATCACCTTAACACTTTCTTCCGATTCTGCCACAATCTCGGGCCCAAAACATGATGTTCCCCCAACTCTGTCCAACACATAGGAGTGCGACACTTCCTTCCATACAGTGCTTCATACGGTCCCATCTGAATACTTGCTTGATGGCTATTGTTATACGCAAACTCTACTAAAGGCAAGAACTCCTCCGAGCTTCCTCTAAAGTCAATCACGCAACCCCTCAACATGTCCTCTAGCACTTGAATTACTCATTCAGACTGGGCGTCCGTCTGCGGATGAAATGCCATACTAAAGTCTAACCTGGTGCCCAATGCCTGATGCAGTGCTCTCCAAAATTGAGACGTAAACCTCGGATCCCTATCCGATATAATCGACACCGGCACCCCGTGCAGTCTCACAATTTCTGCCACATACAACTTTGCTAACCTTTGCAGCGAGTAGTCAACCCGTACCGGTACGAAATGTGCAGACTTTGTTAATCGATCCACTATCACCCATATCGAATCCTTCTTAGGAGGCGTAAGGGGAAACGCACTAACGAAGTCCATTGTAATTCTCTCCCACTTCTACTGCGGAATCTTTATTGGCTGAAGCAACCCCGAAGGTACTTGGTGTTCAGCTTTAACCTGCTGACACGTTAAGCACTTCCCCACAAATTTTGTAACTTCCCATTTCAGACCAGGCCATCAAACTAATCCCGTAGATCCCTATATAACTTACTTCCTCCAGGATGTATAGCATAAGGGCTACTATACGATTCCCGAAGAATTCTCTGCCTTAACTCCTCATCCTTCGGCATATAGACCTTGCCTCGAAAACACAGCACTCCATCACCGTTTACACCATAGTCTTCTGATTCCCCATTCTGCACTTGTAGTAGCTTAGCACTCAGATCGCCATCTACCAACTATTTCTCCTTTACCTGACTTAACCACGTCGGCTTCACCTGCAACTCCTCTAGCAAACATCCATCGTCATAAAGACTAAGATGTGCAAACATCGCCCTCAGATCTGACACTACTTTTGACTTAGGGCATCTGCCACCACATTTGCTTTACCAGGGTGGTACTCTATTGAACAGTCGTAGTCTTTCAACAACTCCACCCACCTTCGCTGTCTCAAATTTAGCTCCTTAGATCACCGACCTTTCTCCATACAAATAGTGCCTCCACACTTTTAGAGTGAATACTACCGCAGCCAACTCCAGGTTATGTGTCGGATAGTTAACCTCATGTGGCCTTAATTGTCGAGACACATAAGCGACCACCTTCCCGTCTTGTATTAGAACACATCCCAATCCTGTGTGAGAAGCATCACAATACACCACAAAGTCTTTCCCTACTTCAGGCTGAATCAAAATTGGAGCCTCTGTCAATACTCTCTTAAGCTTCTTAAAACTCTCCTGCTACTTATCCGCCCACACGAAAGGTACCTCCTTTCTCAACAACTTCATCAAAGGTGCTATTATCGACGAGAACCCTTCAACAAATCTCTGTAGTAGCTCGCTAACCCCAAGAAATCGCGAACCTCGCGCCATGCACTTGGTGGTTTCCAATCTAGCACCACCTCAATTTTTGAGGATCTACCCTTATCCCTTCCGCAGATACCACACGTCCTAAAAACGCAACTTCCTTTAACCAGAATTCGCATTTCTTGAACTTGGCATATAACTTCTTTTCCTTTAGAACTTGCAGCACTACCCAAAGATGCGCATCATGCTCCTTCTCAGACTTAGAATATACCAAGATGTCGTCTATGAAAACAATGACGAATTGATCCAAGTAGGGTTGAAAAACCCGATTCATCATATCCATGAACGCAGCTGGGCGTTCATCAATCTGAACAGCATTACTAAGAACACATAATGTCCGTATCTAGTCCGGAAAGCTGTCTTATGGATATCTTCTTCCTTCACCTTAAGCTGATGATATCCCGACCTTAGATCTATTTTTGAAAATACCGTAACCCCCTTGAGCTGATCAAACAAGTCATCTATCCTCGGCAACTGGTACTTGTTTTTGATCGTCAGCTTATTCAACTACCGATAATCTATGCACATGCATATAGTCCCATCCTTTTTCTTCATGAACAACACCGGTGCCCCTCACGGAGATACACTTGGTCGAATAAACCCACGATCCAACAGCTCTTGGATCTGAGCTTTAAGCTCTACCAACTCTTTTGGTGCCATCCTATACGGAGCAATTGACACAGGAGCTGTACTTGGCAGTAAATCAATTCTGAACCCCACCTCCTTGTCCGGGGGTAACCCTGGCAGCTCCTCCGGAAAGACATCCACGAATTCTCTTACTATTCTAACTCCACTAACCCCCTCTTCTTTTGCATCCAGAGCACTAATGAAGGCTAGAAATGCCTTGCACCCTTTTCGAACCATCTTATCAGCCTTCAATGCGGAGACTACGTTAGACAAATAGTTTCTGCTTTCTCCTATCATAATTTTCTCCTCATCCTCCGAGTCCTCAACTCCATTCGCTTAGCTGCGCAATCCAATTTAGCACGATGTTCTACTAGCCAATCCATGCCTAGAATGAGATTAAATTCCCCAAAAGATAGTTCCATCAAGTCGACAGGAAATACCACTCCCTGAATCTCTAGAGGCACACTCTGGAATATCCTACTCACCACTACCGTTTGACCTAACAGGCTCACTACAGTCATCTCCCCAACAGACAATTCAAATGCTACACCTAATGTTTCAGCTACTCTACATGCAACATATGAGTGGGTCCAGCCAACATCAATTAAAGCAAAGAAAGGCTTGTCAACTATAAGGAACGTACCGGTTATGACGTCAGGTGCGTCACCATCCTCCATCCGATGAACTGCATACACCAGACCTGGCTGTCTCGCCTCCGTGTTACCAATACCTCTGGCCAGTTCCCGCAACCTCTACCAGAACCATTACCTCTGCCAATCGGACCACAACCCCTCGGCGGCTGCTGTCCACCTCTTTCAATCTGATTAAAACCCTAACTTGCTGGTCAGCTCCTGTCTGTTTCCAATGGACAGTTCCTAATCACATGGTATTTGGACCTACACTTAAAACATCCCCCTGTGTTCTTTCAACACTCCCCCAGGTGCATCTTTCCACATTGAGCACACGTACGATACTGACCTCCCATAGAAACCTGCCGATCTCGTGACCCATCAACTCTAGGTCTTTTCTAGAAACTCTCGGATGGCCCTGATGATCCATAAGTCCTCTTGTTTTTACCTTGACCTCTATCCCAGTTTTGTCTCTCTGTTCGCTTAACTTCCTCTGCTATCCAAGCTTTCTCTACTAGAATGGCAAAGTCTCTTTCTCTTTGAGGAGCAATCAACACCCGTAGCTCATCCCGTAAGCCATCTTCAAATCTAACACAATGCTCATAATCAGTAGCAACCATCCCTCTGGCATACCAACTTAATCGAAGAATTTTGATTCGTATTCGGCTACCGATTTGCCCCCTTGTACTAAATTTAGGAATGCCTTCCTTTATGCGTCCATGTAACTGGCTCTGAAGTACTTTCCCTCAAACCTGATCTTGAAGTAACCCCAGTCTACTCAATCAGCAGGAGTCCCCTCTCTAACAGTAAGCCACCACTGGTAGGCCTCATCCCTAAGTAGTGACACTGCCCCTTTCAGTTTTTTCTCAGCCGTGTAGTCCAGGTCGTCCATAATCCTTTCTACTGCTTCCAACCAATATTCAGAGCCGTTTGGGGCCACCCCAGAGACCCCCTAAACACCTCCGCTCCGTTAGCCCGGAGTCATTCAACCACAGATTTGCGGGCTCCCACACCCGCGCCTGTCCCGGTAACCCTTTATAGTATTTGCAGCATAGCTTGAGAAATTACGTCGTTTCCACCCGTTTGATCCTGCTCCTCCGTGCCTACAGCTGGCGGCGGCACATCATTCTCGGACCCTTGAGCAGACCTAACTGGTTTCGATACGGTCATTCTGCCTCTACCATGCCTACGCACATTACGACTACATCCCCTAGAACTTATGTCTACGATCGTGATTTAATCTGCTTTAAGAAATTTTATGCATTAGCTTCTGTTCCACTGATTACCCACGAATAAGTTTTATGTAAATAAGTTTAGTAGTAGTTCTTTCGATCATTACAAAGTTTTCATTTCAAGTCTTCTACCCTAATTCAGATAATCACATTCATTCATCAACAACATTCACCACACACACTCACCACTTGTAGGGGTATTCTCGTCATTTCACCACCTAGGGGTATTTCTGTAATTTATCCTACTAGGGTATTTTAGTAATAAATAAGGGTTAATTTGGAAATCTTTACAAATCAAAGGTATTTCAAAAATTTTAGAAATCGGGGTATTTTGGTACTTTTTTAGATCTAAGGTAGTTTTTACACATCAAGGGGTAATTTGGTGATTTCAAAACTAGGGTTTTATAAAACTGTGTAGCTAGTCCCTTACAGGTTTTAATTATTGAATTTAGCCTGTGAATAAGTCATCTTGGTTAGGGTGAACCGTCACTACGCACCAGGTAGGATTCGAGCGAAGAGGAGGTGAGTCGCTAGGATTACTTAAATACCAAGCTCCCCCTGAATCCAATCCTAGACATGCGCACAACTGTTGCCACACCCTTAACCCGGTGACTTACTCACAGGTTTGTCTGATTGATCTTTAAGTCTTATGTAATTTTGTGTTGGAGTAAGCTAATCCTAGGGTTCAATAGCTCCTAATCTACTAATCTACGATCCCGTAATACCTATTTCTTCCACATACAAATCACACAATGATTAGGGTACTTACCTGGTGGACTTGGGGCTGGAGACACAGGTGCCATGCAAGAATAAACCTAAATTTGTTTATAGAAATCCATGGTTTAGAAAAACCCATCTTTGGAAAACATTTGGGGCCCAAAACCCTCAAAGCTGAGTTTTGAACCGGGCTCTAATACCAAATTGAAACACCCTAAACCCGGCCCACAAGCCCCGACCGGATCTGACATGTTCCTTAAGAAAAACTTAGCTTAATCTCGTTCCATCTTCTTATAAAATAAGTTAATTCAAACCAGGTCAAAATTTTAATGAGTTGGAAACCAAGTTGCCATTCGAATTTGTATTTTGTTAAAATCGTTTCTTTCATACTCAAAAGGGTTTGTCAGATCATAGAGTTCCTTTGAAAAACCGTTACTTTGATTTAATGATAAAACATTAACGTTGCTTTGAGAAAAATGTTTAATTACTTATTTGTTGATTATCGTATGGAAATAAAATTTAATACGCGAAATTAAGCGGTTAAGTAATGGCCTTATTACATATTAAAAACCAAAAATAAATCCTGGAATAACGTACTAAAAAAAATGAAAAAGAGTTCAACCATAAGTAAACCCAAAATTTACTGAGCATGGCCACCACATAGTCCCTGCTGACCCGGTCCACAGCACTATGCGTCACCTGCAAAATGTTAGCCCACGAAGGGTGAGTCAACAGACTCAATGTGTAACAACCAACACAGGTTCCCAATCGATTATAGCCTTTATTATAACATTTTGGGCAAAGCCCATTAGAATCGTTATCGGCCATAAGCCCATATCATAGCATATTAAATCACATATATATATAATTATTGATGCAACCCGAACCCACCTAGATATCCAACCTCTACATACCACCCGTACCTGCCAATCACACCAGTGAGGATTACTAAATCGACCCTCCATCCGCTACACACCCTCGAAGGCAGTCGCTGCAGTCAACTGTCTCATCGCCCTTAATACGTGGCATAGCCACCGGATAATGTGACAACGTCACCGAATCATAATATTGTGACATGAGTTACCGAGTAATGTGGTAAAACCACCGGAACACTTCCCCTTTTC
>CP106728.1:33184570-33256684 GCA_025506655.1 Gossypium rotundifolium
AATTGAGTATAGAAACTTGAATTTTGGAAATCACTTAATCTGTTGAAAACATTTAACTTGTAATTTTACTATTGAACTATTCATGTTACCCGATGGTAAGATTTTTAAAACCATTATGAGTTTTAGTTTAGAAAACTTTGGGCTCAATTATTAAATTAATCGAACATTTCACACCCTACCCACGAGAATGGACCAGGATCTGGTATGTTCCTAAAGTAAACCGGTTTCAAACATTTTCGTTACTTAGAGAAAATTTGTAAATTATTTAGAAAAATGTTGTTGTGAATTGGGCTTAGGTTGTAAACCCATTTATTTATACTTGTAAACCCATTTAATTAAATACATCCAAAATAGTTCTTAGCATAAAACTTAATAGTAAAGCAAAATAAAAGAAATCCATTGGGCCTTATGGCCTTATTACATCAAGTAAAACCCAAAATAAAATAAAAGTAAAAAGTCCAAACTAAATAAAATCTCAATGTAGCATGGCCACCTCAACGCTCACCGCCCCATTCGTCACCTGTTCATCACCGAAAATAGTTCCCACAACGGGTGAGTCAATGACTCAATGTGCACACAATACCATCATTCAATAAATCGAGGCATTCATGTTTAAAACATCAAGTCCATATAATAATGAAATTATGATGCAACCCAACCCAATCCTAATTAGCCATCCACTACACTCCCGCACCAACCTACACACGTGGGGACTACTAAGTCGACCTCCATCCGCTACTCTCCACGTTGTGTCATTAGACACTATAATCAAATTTAAACGTTGTGTCATTAGACACTATTGTAACCGGTTACCAAAATTTCAACATAATGTGACCGTAGTCAACATATTTAGTTGGTGAGACCAAGTCAACACTGCTTTCTCCCTTTCACATAAATCCCGAATGCCCCAAAAAAATATATTTATTGTGCATAAATAATTTCATGTTCATATACATATATTCGCATGTTATAAAATAACATTTTTCACAATCCTATCAGAGGTAGGAAACGTACCTGGGTACTTTTTGCCACATTTGTGGTACATAGCCACATTCACATTATTATTCATATCATATATTAAAATATTTAGCCATAAAATATCGAAGGATAGTAAGGGTACACACCTTTTTCGCTTAATAGGTTCCTTGATATCTCGAGAATCCCGATCTAATTTTTAGATCTATTAATCCCTATATTCAACCCACCAATTAAAACACATTAATAAACCCCCTTTTTAGACAAAACCAAATCCTAGTAGGATTTGTATTATTTACCTTGTTGCCGAATTGGATGATTGTAAATCAAATCCCGAAATTACTAGTATCCTTTTTCCTTGAAATGGCTAATACTAAATCATGTAACCATGTGAGTTTTGACTTTTGAAATAATGAAAATAATTCCAAATACCAAAATTAAGCCTTGGCCGAATATCACTTACCATACAAATTCCAAATCAAGAGAATTCCTTGCCTATATATCTGTCGAAATTTTCATGTTAGATCTAATCTAACATATACATCATAACCTTTAATCGAATAAATTATCTTACCTTGGATCCTTAGATTTCCAAAGATTCCTCCTTGTATTCGACAGTTGTAAAAAGATCCTTAATGCCTTGACCGATTGCTTCCTTGCCTAGAGTTTGTGGTTTTTGCTATGGAGATTTAATCGGGGATCAAAAGAAAAGGTTTTGGCTTGATGATGAAGAAAAGAGAAGAAGAAAGATAGAAAGAAAATTCGCAGAGGGGAGAGAGCAAAGGATTTTTGGTTACTTGGAAAGATGAGAGAAAAGACCTTGGGTTCTCCTTTTATAGCTAATTTGTTAGGCCAAGAGTCCTTGACTTGGCCACCACTCTCCTTAAGATAATATTATCTCTTATTATTCACATATTTATGTGAATAAAACTCCTTTATTTATCTCTTATTATTCACATATTTATGTGGATAAAACTCCTTTATTTATCTCTTATTATTCACATATTTATGTGAATAAAACTCCTTTATTTATCTCTTATTATTCACATATTTATGTGAATAAAACTCTTCCTTTTCTAGAAACCCATGCCGTCCACCTCAAATTACGGAAGCAAAATAAGGCCTTCATTATTTGCTTTCTGGATGTCTCAAACTCAGCCCAAAAGCCTCTTGTATTTGGGCCATTTCCTAAGGCCTTTGGTGGCATCTTCAGCCACATTTCCAAGTCCGTTGTTGGGTCAAATTTCTGCTTTATATTTTTAGGGTCACTTGGCCCTAAGTTCCTTTGGCTCTTAAATTCAACATTCTCGGTCAATTTTAAGTTTCCTAAAATTTTCACATGACTCAGATTTTCCGTGTTTCCAAAATGTTCAAGTTTCCCAAAATGTCTAGGTTTCCAAAATGTTCAAGTTTCCAAAATGTTCAAGTTTCCTAAATGTTCAAGTTTCCAAAATGTTCAGGTTTCCCAAAATGTCTAAGTTTCCAAAATGTCTAAGTTTCCAAAAATGTCTAGGTTTCCAAAATGTTCATTTCCATTTCCATTTTCATTTTCATTTCCATTTCCATGCATTTCTAGGTTTCCAAAAGTATCAAAATTTATTCATAGTACGTGAAACTTGTCATTTCATACAATTAAACCGGAAATGCATAGGCCCTATTCAGATGTTACGCTTTTACCCCTTAAAAATAATTTCGTCCTCGAAATTACTTACTATCGCTCATCCGTATAGTCTAACTCACCACACTACGCTATTGTCACAAGACTCGATCTTAAAGAACTATCTTACTTTCTAGGCACATTCTCTAAGTTCATAATCAAGGTTCCATATACTTCATTAGCAACATAAGATCGAACTAATCTTATAGCGAGAAAAGTAATGAAGTATAATCCATAAATATGAAACTTACTCATTGTCTCGTCTCAAGCACGTCACTATCCTCGCGACGGCCGATTCGCATAAACTATCCTTGGCGCCTTGCTTCAACCTTCAACATCTCCGCTTGGTGCTCCGTCCTTGGTCAAACCATTACCTCATTACTCAAACCACGACCCGTTGAAATTTCAGTCGCCTCTCTACGGTCAAGCTAGCATTCGAACTCTTGGTCGGCTCTCATCGATTGTTTGGGACAATCCCTAAACATATGGTCCTTGGACCCACACCTAAAACATGCTCCTATCTTTTTCCAACACTCCTAGATGCCTCTTTCCACAATACTCACAAGGATGAATCGCCTTTGTACCAAACTTGTTGACCCTTTGGCCCATCGGTTCTAGGCCTCTTATTCCCCGATGATCCAAAACCTCTTCCAGGCCTATTTCGATCGGTGTTACGCTTGATGGAATCCTTAATTCCCTCGCCACTTTAGCCTTATCCACCAAAGAGAATTCGCTCTCGATGCGGTGCTATCAATGATCTTAGATCATTCCTCGGTCCGTCCTCAAAAGCGGACATTGCGTTCATGCTCGATTGCCACTACCCCTCGAGCATAGCGGCTCAACCTCGTAAATTCGCCTCATATTCTCTGACGGACTTACTCCCTTGTACTAACCCTAGAAAAGCCTTCCTCCGCTCATACATACCGTTTCCACATACTTCTTCCGAAAGGCCTCTTTAACAAATTCCCGTGTCGGGTTTTCACTACGGTACCATCACGAATAGTCAACCACCATTGATACGCTTCATCGCGTAACAATGCCACCATCCTTTCACTTCTCCTCCGAGTCAAATCAAGCTCATCCATTATACTCGCTCCGTTGCTTCCAACCAAGACTCACCAGATTGGGTGCCACATTGATACTCCTCGAAACATTTCGCTCCATTAGCTCGGAGCCGTTCGATCCGACTTCGATTTCCTCCATTTCCTCCCCGCACCGCCACCAATTCCAAAACTCGCAGCGACTGCGACATGACCCTCTTCCGTCGAGCCTCCGCCGCTCAACATTAACAAATGGGGGTGGTGGTGGCGGTGGCATCTCATTGTCGGACCCTTGACCCGACCCTAACGGAGTTAAACACGGTCATCCTTCCTCTTCCTCGACCACGACGACCACGTCCTCTAGAGCTCATTTTCTAGCGGCGAGATCTGATTAAGGAATTTTATGTATTAGTCATTGTTCCACTTATTTATCGAAGAAGTTTTATGAAAAAGAATTTAAGAGTGGTTCTTTCGTATCATACAACACACAATCTTTTCCATTCATCCATTCATCCATCAAACAAATATGAACTTCCGTTCATTCAGAGAAACGTTGTAGTTTTTGTTGTTTGTTGTTATTTTCCACTACCCGGGGGTATTTTCGTAACTTTGTCCCTGAGGCATTTTGTAATTTTGTTAAAATAAGGTTCCTTGATGTTTTGTCAAAATTATTTTGAAAACTCCAAAGTCTAGGGTAACTTGAAAAAATTTTAAAATCGAAATTATTTGGTAATTTTTGACCTCGGGGGTATTTTGGTAATTTTCATAAATCAGGGTAAATTTGAAAAAATTAATAACTTTGGGGTATTTCAAAAGTTGTAAAATTTTGAGGGTTCTTTTGGAAAGTTGTTCCTTCAAAGATGGGGATGTTGCAAAAATTTGAAAATTAGGGCCATTTTGGTAATTTTGTAAGTTAGGGGCAATTTTGTAATTTTTCCCAAAATCATGGTATTTTGGTATTTTACAAATTAGGGTTTTTGAATGTTTATGAAATCATGAAATTTTGGTAAAGTTGTTGAGTAGTTGAACATTTTACAAACCAGGGGCGTTTTGGTAATTTCACCCCTAAGGGCATTTTTGTAATTTTCAGTAGATCAAGAGTTTTCTTGAGGAAAAATGTTGTAAAAATAATTTTCTCGATTTAAAAGAAAAGTTTTAAGGGTTTGAATAAAACTAGGGTTTGTTGTTTTGTTTTTTTTTTTTCAAAACATGGCTAGTTCCCTTTCGGGTTTTAGTCATTATGTTTAGCCTATGACCGAGCCCTCTTGGTGGGGTGAACAAAGCACGCACTGAGGCGGGGATTCGTGTGGAGAGGAGGTGAGTCACGCGGACTGCTTAAATACCAAGCTCCCACGAAACCATTCCTAGACATGCGTCGAGAGGTTACCACACCATGAGCCTCTCGAGTTATGGTGAGCCGAAGTTACGCACAGGTAGGATTCTGCGAAGAGGAGGTGAGTCACTAGGACTGCTTAAATACCAAGCTCTTGGATCCACTCCTAGACATGCGTACAAGGGTTACCACACCTTAGCTCAAATGACTTAGCCATAGGTTGGTTTAGTACATTAAGTCTTATGTATTTGTGTTTGAGTAGTCTAATCCTAAAGTTCGAGTTCCTATCATTCTATTCTCGTTCCATGCCTTTTCTACCCTTATATAAGTCATGTAATCACACATATAGTTGGGGTACTTACCGGTGGATCATGGGTTGAAACTTAGGGGCCATGCCAAAAGCACCTTATGTTCAAAGAAAATCATTTGGCTCACTTTGAAAGCGTTTGGCTGAGCCACAAAGTGAGAGTTTAAAGCTGGCTCGATACTAAATCTGAACACACCCCCTACATTACGAGAATGGATGGGATCGGTATGTTCCTAAAGTAAACAGGTTTCAAACATTTTCGTTACTTAGAGAAAATTTGTAAATTATTTAGAAAAATGTTGTTGTGAATTGGGCTTAGGTTGTAAACCCATTTATTTATACTTGTAAACCCATTTAATTAAATACATCCAAAATAGTTCTTAGCATAAAACTTAATAGTAAAGCAAAAATAAAAAGAAATCCACTGGGCCTTATGGCCTTATTACATCAAGTAAAACCCAAAATAAAATAAAAGTAAAAGTCCAAACTAAATAAAATCTCAGAATGTAGCATGGCCACCTCAACGTCTCACCTACCCGGTCCAATCAATTATTCATCACACGAAAATAGTTCCCTAGCACGGGTGAGTCAATGACTCAATGTGCACACAATACCATCATTCAATAAATCGAGGCATTCATGTTTAAAACATCAAGTCCATATAATAATGAAATTATGATGCAACCCAACCCAATCCTAATTAGCCATCCACTACACTCCCCCGTACCAACCTACACACCGTGGGGACTACTAAGTCGACCCTCCATCCGCTACTCTCCACGTTGTGTCATTAGACACTATAATCAAATTTAAACGTTGTGTCATTAGACACTATTGTAACCGAAGTTACCAAAATTTCGCAATGTGGTAGTAGTCAACATATTTCGTTGGTGAGACCAAGTCAACACTGTTCTCCCTTTCACATAAATCCCGAATGCCCCAAAAAAATATATTTATTGTGCATAAATAATTTCATGTTCATATACATATATTCGCATGTTATAAAATAACATTTTTCACAATCCTATCAGAGGTAGGAAAGCGCACAGGTACTTTTTGCCACATTTGTGGTACATAGCCACATTCACATTATTATTCATATCATAAATTAAAATATTTAGCCATAAAATATCGAAGGATAGTAAGGGTACACACTTTTTCGCTAATAGGTTCCTTGATATCTCGAGAATCCCGATCTAATTTTTAGATCTATTAATCCCTATATTCAACCCACCAATTAAAACACATTAATAAACCCCTTTTAGACAAAACCAAATCCTAGTAGGATTTGTATTATTTACCTTGTTGTCAATTGGATGATTGTAAATCAAATCCCAAATTACTAGTATCCTTTTTCCTTGAAATCGGCTAATACTAAATCATGTAACCATGTGAGTTTTCGCTTTTGAAATAATGAAAATAATTCCAAATACCAAAATTAAGCCTTGGCAGAATATCACTTACCATACAAATTCCAAATCTGAAGAGAATTCCTTGCCCTATATGTCTGTCGAAATTTTCATGTTAGATCTAATCTAACATATACATCATAACCTTTAATCGAATAAATTATCTTACCTTGGATCCTTAGATTTCCCGAAAGATTCCTCCTTGTATTCGACGGTTGTAAAAAGATCTTTAATGCCTTGACCGATTGCTTCCTTGCCTAGAGTTTCGTGGTTTTGCTATGGAGATTTAATCGGGGATCAAAAGAAAAGGTTTTGGCTTGAGGATGAAGAAAAGAGAAGAAGAAAAGATAGAAAGAAAATTCGGCAGAGGGAGAGAGCAAAGGATTTTTGGTTACTTGGAAAGATGAGAGAAAAAGACCTTGGGTTCTCCTTTTATAGCCAAATTTGTTAGGCCAAGAGTCCTTGACTTGGCCACCACTCTCCTTAAGATAATATTATCTCTTATTATTCACATATTTATGTGAATAAAACTCCTTTATTTATCTCTTATTATTCACATATTTATGTGGATAAAACTCCTTTATTTATCTCTTATTATTCACATATTTATGTGAATAAAACTCCTTTATTTATCTCTTATTATTCACATATTTATGTGAATAAAACTCTTCCTTTTCTAGAAACCCATGCCGTCCACCTCACCTTACGGAAGCAAAATAAGGCCTTCATTATTTGCTTCTGGATGTCTCAAACTCAGCCCAAAAGCCTCTTGTATTTGGGCCATTTCCTAAAACCTTTGGTGGCATCTTGAGCCACATTTCCAAGTCCGTTGTTGGGTCAAATTTCTGTGCTTTATATTTTAGGGTCACTTGGCCCTAAGTTCCTTTTGGCTCTTAAATTCAACATTAAGGGTCAATTTTAAGTTTCCTAAAATTTTCAGCGCTGACTCTGTATTTTCTGTGTTTCCAAAATGTTCAAGTTTCCCAAAATGTCTAGGTTTCCAAAATGTTCAAGTTTCCAAAATGTTCAAGTTTCCTAAATGTTCAAGTTTCCAAAATGTTCGTGTTTCCCAAAATGTCTAAGTTTCCAAAAATGTCTAAGTTTCCAAAATGTCTAGGTTTCCAAAATGTTCATTTCCATTTCCATTTTCATTTTCATTTCCATTTCCATGCATTTCTAGGTTTCCAAAAGTATCAAAATTTATTCATAGTACTTGAAACTTGTCATTTCATACAATTAAACTGAAATGCATAGGCCCTATTCAGGATGTTACATTAACCAAGTAATTTAAAAGCCATATTTTAAACATATTCAAAACATAAAATAATCCAAAACATAATTAAACAGGCCTTATTACAAATCCATAAAAATATGAAAACCAAATTAAAATAAAGTACCCAATTGGAAATTCATGTAAAACCAAATTTTATTGCATGGCCTCCTCGAGTTCATCGGCTCCATTTCCGCGATCTCACGAATCACCGAAAATATAAGGGGAGAAGGTGAGTCACTAAGACTCAAATGCATATTCCTCTCCCGTAAATGCCACATACTTACACAATTTATAACAAAGCAATACATATGCATAATGCACCCAACCTAGCCATCCATAACTCTTTTTCTACAGTGTGGTACCAAACCACCGGTGGTGCCAAACCACCGTGTCCAAAGACACAATTGTGTTACCAAAACTTCGGTGACCGAAGTCACAAATCAAGTGATGGGGCCAACCCATCGTGTGATACCAAATCACCGCGATGATCCCATATCTCAAAAGTGGGGCCAACCCACGGTGGAATTAACCACAGGGACAAGTATTTATGAGGTGCCAAACCTCCGGTGTCCGAAGACACGAATGTGATACCAAATCACTGGTGGTTCCAAACCACCGTGTCCGAAGACACAAATCGAATGATGGGGCCAACCCATCGTGTGATACCAAATCACTGGCGTCAATCCAGTATCTCAAAGTGGGGCCAACCCACGGTGGTCTTTAAGCCACGAGGACGAGACGCCATGAGGTGCCAAACCTCTGGAGGTACCAAACCTCTGGTGACCAGTAGTCACAATGTGTTACCAAAACACCGTGTCCGTCGACACGAATATCAATCTTCCCCCTCTCTCATCATACCCATGCAATATGACATAATAATTACGTGTATGCGTTATGTTATGTATGCTAGACATATATCAAATAACGTTATGAAACGAATTACCATCATAATCGAATAATAATATACAAAATAATCAAAGTTAACCAACCTCTAAGGGTATAACAATAATTTTACCTACCAAGGGTATTTCAGAATTTACCTACCAAAGGTATTTTCATAATTTACCCACCAAGGGTATTTTTGTAATTTACCCACCAAGGGTATTTTGTAATTTACCCACCAAGGGTATTTTGTAATTTACCCACCAAGGGTATTTTCGTAATTTACCCACCAAGGGTATTTTCGTAATTTACCCACCAAGGGTATTTTCAGTAACTTACCCACCAAGGGTATTTTAAGTAATTTACCCACCAAGGGTATTTTCGTAATTTACCCACCAAGGGTATTTTCGTAATTTACCCACCAAGGGTATTTTCGTAATTTACCCACCAAGGTATTTTAAGTAATTTACCCACCAAGGGTATTTTCGTAATTTACCCACCAAGGGTATTTTCGTAATTTACCCACTAAGGGTATTTTCGTAATTTACCCACCAAGGGTATTTTCGTAATTTACCCACCAAGGGTATTTTCGTAATTTTGTACATGGAATGGCCTTTCTAAAGGTGCGATGTCGCCTTGAGCGACTAACCGCCATTTTCGATCTTCTTGGAATTTGGGCCTAAAACCCGATTTGGCCCATTCTGCCCCACGCATTCGTGTGGCCCACCTAACACAAATCTATCCACGTATATAAGTTCCACCTAGTCTAGTTCACTATATACTATATCATCATACAATTTATTCCATTTGGGACTCACAGGCCCATTGGGCCCACTTGACCCATCGTATTCAAGCAAATTTCAACCCACAAGAATACTATTGATGGCCTCAACTATCGCGTTGAAGCCCTACGTCGCAGGCCGCACGCGCTCGTGCTACTATTGCCGTGGATTCCAGACCTTGACATTTGCCATTCTACAACTAGAGTAGAGAGTTACACACCGATAGGACTCGGTGCTAAACTGCTGCTGCGACCACCCTCGTGCCCAACGCCCACCAAGGTATGTTAACCCTTCTCCTGGCATGCTATTTATATAGCTAGCTCTTCACCTTCATTCCTTGTATCTTTCCGATGTGGGATCCCTTCGTCAAGAGAGTTTAAATTCAAGCTGAAACTCTTACCGTCCACTCATAAAATAAATACTCCTTGCTTCTCATGAGATTGAACCGGGCTCCCTTATAACATAATCCACTGCTAGCCACTTTACCAACTAGCTCTTTGTGCCTCAAACCATGCAATTAAATATAACCCTATGGCCAAGGTCTAAATTCATTTAATAAAATAATCTAAAAGGAATGCAAACGCTACAACTAGAACCTTGGACCTCCTTCCTTCCTTGTGGTGTCACTTTGCCACTACACCACACACTCTACTTGTGTCATTTTCCTCCACATTTTATTCTTAAGGCCTACCCGCCAACCTCCAAGGTTTTTTTCACCAAAACCAAAATTTTCCCAAAGCTAATATTTGATCCCGGACTTCATAGAAGCCCCTAACCTTCAAAATCACTTATCTAAAGGTCCAACTTGCACTTAAGCCGATCTCCTATTCTCCAAAAATTTTAAACGCTACTACGCCTAAGGCCCATTGGGCTCAATCCTACTAGGCCTAATTTAGGGATGTTACAAATCTACCCTCCTTAAAGAAATTTCGTCCTCGAAATTTCCAACTAACTAACGATCACACTTCCTAACCTACCACACTACGCCACGTCACAGCACTCGATCTAATAACACTAATAAACCAAATCTCAAAACTTCTTTCTCATAACTAGATAACTAAACACAAAAGCAAATCGACATTTATACATACAATTTCTATATCCAAACCAGCACACACAAAATAAATACCAAAAATACAGTCATAACATTGTCTTAACAAACATAAAATAAGGAACTTACAGTTTGGGTGCTAGGAGACTCAAGGTGCCATACTTCCAAACAACATGTATTTTCAAACAAACTTTTTGAACCCCATAACCCACAGTAGAGTTTTTGAAACCTAGGCTCGATACCAATTGTAACACCCCAAACCCGGTCAATACGCATACTTAATAGAATACGGTATATCACTAAGGAAAATAATTTTTGAAAGAATCAATTAACAACTAAATTTTGTGAAAAACTCTTTGTAATTCTTTATTTGTTGAAAATAAGTTAAAATTAAAATTTACTTGAAATTACATAAAACTTTAAAACTTAGTTGATAAATCATAGGATAGAAAACATTTATATGTTTTAAGAAAATTCAAAATATCATTTTGGAAAATCCGTTTGCAATTGAGTATAGAAACTTGAATTTTGGAAATCACTTAATCTGTTGAAAACATTTAACTTGTAATTTTACTATTGAACTATTCATGTTACCAGATGGTAAGATTTTTAAAACCATTATGAGTTTTAGTTTAGAAAACTTTGGGCTCAATTATTAAATTAACCAAGTAATTTAAAAGCCATATTTTAAACATATTCAAAACATAAAAATAATCCAAAACATAATTAAATGTGCCTTATTACAAATCCATAAAATATGAAAACCAAATTAAAATAAAGTACCCAATTGGAAATTCATGTAAAACCAAATTTTATTGCATGGCCTCCTCGAGTTCATCGGCTCCATTTCCGCGATCTCACGAATCACTGAAAATATAAGGGAGAAGGTGAGTCACCAAGACTCGATGCATATTCCTCTCAGGGTAAATGCCACATACTTACACAATTTATAACAAAGCAATACATATGCATAATGCACCCAACCTAGCCATCCATAACTCCTTTTCTACCGTGTGGTACCAAACCACCTGGTGGTGCCAAACCACCGGTGTCCAAAGACACAATTGTGTTACCAAAACACGGTGACCAAGTCACAAATCAAGTGATGGGGCCAACCCATCGTGTGATACCAAATCAGCGCGAGCGATCCCATATCTCAAAAGTGGGGCCAACCCGGTGGAATTAACCACGAGGACAAGTCGCTATGAGGTGCCAAACCTCGGTGTCCGAAGACACGAATGTGATACCAAATCACTGGTGGTTCCAAACCACGGTGTCCGAAGACACAAATCGAATGATGGGGCCAACCCATCGTGTGATACCAAATCACCGGCGTCAATCCAGTATCTCAAAGTGGGGCCAACCCACGGTGGTGCTAAGCCACTGTGGGGCGAGGCGCTATGAGGTGCCAAACCTCCGAGGTACCAAACCTCCGTGACCGTAGTCACAATGTGTTACCAAAACACCGTGTCCGCGACACGAATATCAATCTTCCCTCCTCTCATCATACCCATGCAATATGACATAATAATTAGTGTATGCGGTATGTTATGTATGCTAGACATATATCAAATAACGTATGAAACAATTACCATCATAATCGTAATAATAATATACAAAATAATCGGGTTAACCAACCTCTAAGGGTATAACTTGATAATTTTACCTACCAAGGGTATTTCGTAATTTACCTACCAAGGGTATTTTCATAATTTACCCACCAAGGGTATTTTTGTAATTTACCCACCAAGGGTATTTTGTAATTTACCCACCAAGGGTATTTTTGTAATTTACCCACCAAGGGTATTTTCGTAATTTACCCACCAAGGGTATTTTCGTAATTTACCCACCAAGGGTATTTTCGTAACTTACCCACCAAGGGTATTTTCGTAATTTACCCACCAAGGGTATTTTCAGTAATTTACCCACCAAGGGTATTTTAAGTAATTTACCCACCAAGGGTATTTTCGTAATTTACCCACCAAGGGTATTTTCGTAATTTACCCACCAAAGGTATTTTCAGTAATTTACCCACCAAGGGTATTTTCGTAATTTACCCACTTAAGGGTATTTTCGTAATTTACCCACCAAGGGTATTTTAGTAATTTACCCACCAAGGGTATTTTCGTAATTTTGTACATGGAATGGCCTTTCTAAAGGTGCGATGTCGCCTTGAAGCTTGACTCAACCGCCATTTTCGATCTTCTATCGGATTGTTGGGCCTAAAACCCGATTTCGGCCCATTCGGGCCCACGCTCGTGTGGCCCACCTAACACAAATCTATCCACGTATATAAGTTCCACCTAGTCTAGTTCACTATATACTATATCATCATACAATTTATTCCATTTGGGCCTCACGGCCCATGGGCCCACCTTCACCCCATCGACCCAAGCATTTCAACCCACAAGAATACTATTGATGGCCTCAACTATCGCGTTGAAGCCCTACACGTCTTCATGCGCTCGTGTAACTACTATTGCAGTAATGGCACTTCTGCATTCTTGCTCTACAACTAGAGTAGAGAGAGTTACACACCGATAGGACTCGGTGCTAAACTGGCTGCGACCACTCCTCCGTGCCTTAGCGCCCACCAAGGTATGTTAACCCTTCTCTGGCATGCTATTTATATAGCTAGCTCTTCACCTTCATTCCTTGTATCTTTCCGATGTGGGATCCTTCGTCAAGAGAGTTTAAATTCAACTGAAACTCTTCTAGTCCACTCATAAAATAAATACTCCCTTGCTTCTCATGAGATTCAACCTGGGCTCCTTATAACATAATCCACCGCTAGCCACTTTACCAACTAGCTCTTTGTGCCTCAAACCATGCGCAATTAAATATAACCCTATGGCCAAGGTCTAAATTCATTTAATAAAAATAATCTAAAAGGAATGCAAACGCTACAACTAGAACCTTGGACCTCCTTCCTTCCTTGTGGTGTCACTTTGCCACTACACCACACACTCTACTTGTGTCATTTTCCTCCACATTTTATTCTTAAGGCCTACCCGCCAACCTCCAAGGTTTTTTTTCACCAAAAACCAAAATTTTCCCAAAGCTAATATTTGATCCCGGGACTTCATAGAAGCCCCCTAACCTTCCAAAATCACTTATCTAAAAGGTCCAACTTGCACTTAAGCCGATCTCCTATTCTCCAAAAATTTTAAACGCTACTACGCCTAAGGCCCATTGGGCTCAATCCTACTAGGCCTAATTTCGGGATGTTACGGGCACCAAGGTAAGTTTTAGTGTACTAATCCTACTAGGATTTGGATTTATGGCGAATGGCTTACTAAGTATTAAATGATTGATTAAATGTAGAGATTTAAGATCTAAGGCATTAGATCAAGCTTTTCGGGATTTGGATTGGAAACCTTAAGCGAATCAGGTGTGTACCCCACACTAAATCTCAATAGATTTACGGTTTTAATTCATTATAAGTGTTAATATGAAAGTGTAAGAATATGGCTAAGGTACTGTGTGTACCCTACTCTAAGTTTTAATATGTTCATGGCTATGTTTTAAAGTAAATGTGCATGTTTATAAGAATGTGAATATGGCTAAGGTACCATACTATGGTACAAAGTACTAAGGTCGTTTCCTACTCCTACTAGGAATATGAATATATGTTATTTTAACATGTGAAAAGTGATAAGAATGTGAATTAAGGCATGATTTTGCATATTGTGTATGAAATATGGGGGCATATGGGTTATATGAAAAGGGAAGTGAATGTGGTGACCTAAGACCACAAACACGGTGACCTAAGACCGTGATATCCGAATGTGGTGACCTAAGACCACGATGTCAATATGGTGACCTAAGACCACAAATCGAGCGTGGTGACCTAAGACCACGAATGCGGTAACCTAAGTCCACGATATGGAGTGTAGCGGAAGGAGGGTTGACTTAGTAGTCCCCACGGTGTGCGAGTGATGAATGCGGGTGGTATGTAACGGATGGCATATAGGTTTGGGTTTGGGTTGCATCATATTGTTTAAATGCTTTATGAACATGAATGATATTGTATGCACGAAATATTAAATTTTAGTGTTGGTTACACATTGAGTCATTGACTCACCCGCTGTGGGATTACTTTTCGGTGACGACCGGTGATGGACCGGCCACGAGATGATTAGTGGAGGCCATGTGAAGTTGATTTCTTTTATTTGGACTATTTTACTTTAAGTATTTTGAATTTAAATTTTGAGAATTATTTGATGTAATAAGGCCTTAGTAGGAATATTTTATTCATCTTTATTTGTTAAGCTTACAACCCTTATTTTATTAAAAGATTAAGTAAAATATTTTTTTAAAAACAAAGCCCAAACGTTTTGTCACCTAAAGTAAAGGATTTTAACGATTGAAATAAACTTGTTTCCAACTCAAGCCCAACCCAAAACGATCTTTCTTCCAAATCACACAAGTTTTTCCTAAGTAACAAAAGAATTTGAAACGGTTTACGGGAACATACGAGATCTAGTTAAGGCTCGTGGGCGGGTTTGGGGTGTTTCAATTTGGTATCAAAGCCAGATTTTAAACTCCGGCCTTGGGTTTAAGGCCCAAAACGTTTTCAAAGTAAGCCCAAAGGAATTTTACAAATTAAGTAGGTTTTTTCGGCATGGCCCACTAAGTCTCAGACCCATGATCCACCAAGTAAGTACTTCGACTTTCAAGTGATTTGAATATGTGAAATGTATGGGCTTTTATGGCAACATAGATTAGTCGATAAGTATTTGAACCTAGGACTAGTGTACCCAACAAATACATAAGACTTAAATATCTAATTAAACAAACACGTGGTTGAGTCACCGAGTTAGGTGTTGTAACCATGGTGCGCATGTCTAGGATTGGTTTTGGTGGGAGCTTGGTATTTAAGCAGTCCTAGTGACTCACCTCCTCTCCACTCGAATCCTACCAGTGCGTAGCCTCGGTTCACCCCAACCAAGGACTTATACAGGCTAAACCCTAACTAAAACCCGAAAGGGACTAGCCAGTATTTTATGGAAACCCTAGTTTTAAAATTTCTAAATTACCCTCTTGATTTTAAAAGATTATTGTTATAAATTTTCTGAAATATTTCGATTTACAAATTTACTAAAATACCCTAGTGGTAAAATTACAAAAATACCCTTGGTTTATGGAATTTCAAAATACCCACGCTCTTATCAAAATTTCACTACTTTGCTTAAAGGAACCTAAATTTACAAAATATCAAAATACCTTGATTATGGGAAGAAAAAAATTTATGAAATTACCCTAACCTATAAATTACCAAAATACCCCGTGTTACAAAATTACCGAATGACCCCCGATCTTCAAAAATTTACGCAACAACACCGATTTGGAAAACAAATTCTAAACAACCTTCAAGTTTTGTAAATTCCAAAATATCCTTGATTTATTAAGATTTATAAATTTACTGGTTTATTCTTGAAATACCCCGTAATTTCAAAATTTTGAAATACCCAGAGATTTTAAAATTACCAAAATACCCTTATTGACAAAATCACTAAGGAACCTTATTTTGACAAATTACGAAAATACCCTTGTAGGGCAAATTACGAAAATACCCCTGGGTAGTGGAAAAACAACAACAATGGAAACTACAACATTTCTCTGAATGAACGAAAGTTCATAATTGATTGATGGATGTATGAATGTAAAGACTTTGTGCATGTATGAATACGACAGAACCACTTCTAAAAATTCTTTCCATAAAACTTCTTCGCGGTTAATCAGTGAAACAAAATTTTTTAATACATAAAACTTCTTAATCAGATTAAATCGTGACATTAGAAATGAGTTCTAAGGGATGGGAACTTAGAGATTGTGCCTGGAAAGTATGATGGTTCTATTAAGATCGAGTCTTGCGTAAGCATAGTCTTGTAAGAACGATTATACGATTGTTAGTAAGTAATTTCGAGGACTAAATTATTTTTAAGGAGGGTAAAGCGTAACATCCTAGATTAGGGTTATCGTTTGTGCATAATTCATGAGTAGTAGGTTTTGGCGGTGTTTGGAAGTGAATTAAGGGTTTTAAAATCCTAGGATGGAAGAGAAAGCTTTGGACAATTATTAGTTTTAAGTTAAAACAAGAAGTGATGTGGAAAAGTGGCAAGGATGCCACCTAAGGTCTGAGGTTATGGCATCAAGTGAAGTACTTTGAGGGAAGAGGTTGAATCCCATTGTGTGCATTTTTATTAATTTTATGAAATAGCATGTTTCTTGTGATATGAGGTGTGCATTTTAGAACCTTGGAAATGTAAGGAAATGTATGGAAATGTATAAAATGTAAGAAAATGTATGGAAATGTATGGAAATGCATGGAAATATAAGGAAATGTATGGAAATGTATGGAAATGTAAGGAAATGTATGGAAATGTAAGGAAATGTATGGAAATGTAAAGAAATGTAAGGAAATGTCCTGGAAATGTAAGAAATGATTTAGAAATGTTAAGTTTCAAAAAGAGGAAAGTGAACATTTTGGAAAGTTGGAAATGTTAAGTTAAAAGAGGAAAGTGAACATTTTGGAAACTTAAGTTAAAAGAGGAAAGTGGACATTTTGGAAACTTAAGTTAAAAGAGGAAATTGAACATTTTTGGAAACTTGGAAATGTAAAGAAATGTCCCGAAATGTAAGGAAATGTCTTGTCTTGGAAATGTAAGGAAATGTCACGGAAATGTAAGAAATGTCTTGTCTCGGAAATATAGGGAAATGTCACTGAAATGTAAGGAAATGTCCTAGAAATGTAAGGAAATGTCTTGTCTTGGAAATGTAGGGAAATGTACTGGAAATGCTTTAGAAATTTTAAGTTTAAAAGAGGAAACTAAGGCAAGGTGGCCTTAAGAAAATTAATAGGAGGAATTTCGTAATACCGGAATAGTTATTAAATTATTTTGCATAAGTGTGGTCATCATGGTGTTGATTGAGGTATTTTAGGTGCTAGTTATAAGCTAAGGAAGGCCAGAGCTATAGGAGAAATTTTGTTTTAGGTGTTAATTAGGGAGCTAGGCTAAGGAGGCTTTAAGAGAAGTTGTTGGGGATTTATGACATAAAAAATGCCTTGGTAAAGTGGCTTAAGGCGCCACTTAAAGGCTTGGAAAGTAACGCCAACAAGGGCACTGGTTTGAAACATGGCAGCAAGTGGTGGTTTATCTTTGTTTTTGGCGTTAAGGGGGAACAAGATGAAGGATGTCTTAAAAGAAATTGGGTGGAACATGTCACAAAAAGTGCACAGGTAAAGTGGCTTGGGCGCTTATTTGGAAAAGGGTGCTCTAGGGGATGAGGTTCGATTCACGTGGGCAGAAAGAGTGGGGTTTTATTTTTAGCTTTTGGCGTTAAGACAAGGGGAGCTAGGGAAGGAGGTTTAAAAGAAATCGGGGAGTTTATAACACAAAAGAATCATCAGCAGAGTGGTTTAGCGCTACTGCAACAAGGGTTCAATGAGTCTTAAGTTCGAATCGTGGTGGCAACAAATGGGTGTTTTATTTTATTTTTGGCTTTTGCGTCAAGGTGGAGAGAAGTAGGATGGTTATGGGACTTTAAGGATAAGGGATACGTGTTTTTTTAATTTATTTGAAGTGATAAAATTTGGTTTTTATTTGTTTTAAATATTAAGATAAATGTTGGTTTATTCAAGATATTTTGATTAAGTGTGGATTATTTTAGAGATAAGAGATAATTGTAGATTTATTTTATTTATTTTGAATAGATAAAGAAGAAATAAAGTATGGATTTTATTTATTTTAGTCTAAATAGGATAAGAGATAAAGATTGGCTTAATTCAAATTATTTTTGAATGAGTTTGGGAGAGGAAAAATAGGTCTTAATTTGAGTAGTATAAGTAGGGATGTTCATCCTTTGGCCATCCTTTCCTTAATTTTATTTCCTTTTGCGAAAATTTGTTTGTTCATCTTTTAATCTCCATTCTTGAAATTCTTCTACTTTTCCTTATTCATCTTTTTATTTCTTCCAACCCCAAATCCCTTGTAGCCGAACATTTCTTGTGATTTAAAGCCTTAGCTAGAACCTTGTAAGTGCTTTTCTTCTATTTGTATTTTTCTTTTATTAATAACCATAGCTGAATCTCAAAGGAGGCCGTATTCTTTTTCATCTATCGCAAGTTTTAAAAGCTGGGATCCATTCTCTCTTAGCCTCTTCAAGCAACGTGTAGTGGTAAGTAGTTCTCTCCTAGCAATCGGTTATGGGGTTTCTTTCCATTAAGGTGCCGAAATCAAGTGTAGAGGCCTTGATTTCTTTGGATGGCCGAATGTCCATTAAGCTATTTTATGTGTGTTTTGTGTAGCCGATATTAAGGAGCAGTAAGGAGTTCTTGAGATTCAAAGCATCAAGGTAAGTGGTATGTGTTATTGACCAATGGCCACTATTCATGGATTTATGTATTAGCCGATCTTTAACATATAGTATATAGGAGTTTGCAGTTTCAAAGAGCAAGCAGTTTGGGTTTTGGTAAGTAATGCGATTTCGCTAAAGGGTGCATCCATAAATATTCATGTGTTAAAGCCAAACCTAACATCTAGTATGTAGGGATTTCATCACCTTCATAACCAGTGGTGATTCGGGAATAGTTAGCAAGGTAAGTGGTGGTTAGCATTCGGCCTTAGGCCATTTTTGGTGTCTAAGTGGCTAATCGATTCTGTCCATGATGGATTAGGGGCTAATCGACAGGCATAAGGGCAAGTTTCGGGATTCTAGATTGTGTTAGATTCAATAGATCGGAATCTCACTAAATAATCAGGTGCGTAGTTATCGCACTGTCTCTTGAATGATTATATGTGTTATTTTATGTATGTGTATAATGTGAATAATAGCCGAAATAAGGGCTAAGATTGTGAATACCTGTGGTGGGAGATTGAATAATTAGGTCAGTGATTTACGATAATAAATGATTATTGATGAATGTATGAAAATGTGGTGGCATGTGATGTATATTTGTTTCAAGTGATATGTTGCCATGATACATATATATATGCATAGGACTTGGGATGTGACTATCGAAGGAAAAGGGTGTACATTATGTACGTGGTCTAATGTTAGCTTTGTGCTACATTAGCGCTTGATGTTAGCTATGTGCTTCATCAAGGGAGGTGCTGGCTAGGTGCCACATCTCGACGGTTGATGGCTATGTGCATCATCGTAGACTGATTGATATGTGGGATCACTTAGGTGATCGGTGGCTCAGCCACGGCCTTGAGCAGCAAGTCTGCCAAGGTAACATATGTGGATCACTTATGTGATCGGTGGTGGATTAGCCATGACCTTGGGCAGGGAGTCTACTAAGGTAGGTGTAATGGATGGACTTAGGTTGGGTTGGGCTTCATAATTGCATATTTATGGACTGTGTGGATATGGGCCAAGCCCATATGTGGAGACATGTGAAATGACTATGCACTGAGTCTGTTGACTCACCCAAATTTTTACCAACATTTCAGGTGATGCATAAAGCTTGGACCGGGTCAGAGGGGATACGAGGTGGCCCATGCAGAAGTTGATTTTCTTTATTTTTATATATTTTATATTATCAGTATTTTGAGAATTTATTTGATGTAATAAGGGCCGCTTATAGTACTTGGAAACTTTTGAAGTTTATTTTATTATCAAGTAATAATGGGAAATATTTTTGGATTTAATTTATATTACAATAACATATGTAAAAGTTTTAATCAAGAATTTATACCGACTAAATTTTAATGGGCTTTTAAATACATAATGTTTTTCCAGGGCGAAATTTATACATTTTCACCTTTAAGTCAAATTCTTTCAAAACATCTTCCATGATGACATACCAGATCCGATCAAGGCTCATGGGCGGGTTTGGGGTGTTACGATTTAGTATCGAGCCGGTTCAAAACTCGACTTTGAGGGTTGTGGGGCCCAAAAACATTTTCAAAATGAGCTTTTCAAAAATATGGACTTTCTATGAAAATTTCAGTTTATTCGGCATGGCTTTGTATCTCCTACCAAGTCCACCGTAAGTACTTCGATTGTTGAAGTGGTTTGAATTTGTGAACTATATGGGCTTTTATGGGAGCGTAGATTAGTGAACTAGGATCTATTGAACCCTAGGACTAGTCTACTCAAACACATGCATAAGACTTAAGGACTATTAAACAAACACATGATTAAGTCGTAGAGCTAGGTGTGGCAACCTTTATGCGCATGTCTAGGATTGGTATTCAAGAAGAACTTGGTATTTAAGCGGTCCTAGCGACTCACCTCCTCTTTACTCGAATCCTACAGTGCGTAGCTGGGTTCACCTTAACCAAGAGGACTTATTCACGAGCTAAACCCGATAATTAAAACCGAAAGGGACTAGCCATCTGAGTTTTATAAAATTCCTAGTTTTAAAGTTCCTAAATTACCCTTTTAATTTTAGTAAAAGATTATTGTGGAAATTTTTCCAAAATATCTCCAATTTACAAAATTACAAAATGCCCCTATATTGTAAAATTACTAAAAATACCCTTGATTGTAAAACTACCATACTACCTCAACTTTTGAATAATTTTACAAAAATACCAAAATCTCTAGTTTTCAAAATATCAAGATACTCGATTTGGGAAAATTTACGAAAATACCTCAATTTGGTAAAAATACCAAAATGCCCTTGGTTTCTAAATTTTCATATTACCTCGACTTTTATTTAAAATATTCTTACTTTACAAAATATCGAAAATTCTATTTTTGCAAAAGGTAAAGATACCTATTTGGAAAATTCTTGAATTACCCAATTACCAAAATAACCCCGATTTAAAATTTACGCAAAACCTTGATTTGGAAAATCTTTACGTTAAAATGCCCATGAGTTTGGAAAAAATTTCAAAATTGCTTTAGTGATTTTCAAATTTACCCGATTTATTACCAAATTACCCACAGGACAAATGACGAAAATACCCACAGGATAAAGCGGACAAAAATGTTGAATAGTGAATGTGGGTGGTGGATACCCTTTGAAAGAATGTGGCCTTGTTAAGCAATGAAGATATCTCCATTATGAATGTGATTGTGAAGGTGATTCTTTGAATTAGAGTAGTGAACTCGAACTGAAACTTTGATTGATCGAAAGAACAACTTCTGGAAACTTCATTTCATAAAATTGCTCGTGGATAAATAGTGGAACAAAAATAAAATTTCGTAAATCAGACTAAATCGAGGTGCTAGAAATGAGTTCTAGAGGACGCGGTCGTCGTGGACGTGGTCGAGGCAGAATGACTGTGTCAGAACCCGTTAGGTCGGGTCAAGGATCTGAGAATGGGGTACCACCGCCACTACCACCAGCTTTTGGTGTTGAGCGACAAGATCGACGGGGATGATCTTTGTATCGTGGCGATCTTCTGAGTTCTTGAGATGGTGGTTGGAGTAGGTAGAAATATGAGAGCTAGGAAGTCTGTACTCGAGCGACTCCGAGCTAATGGAGCTGAGGTGTTTCAGGGCGTATCAGGTGTGGCACCCAGTACGGTTGAATATTGGTTGGAAGCAACCGAGCGAATTATGGATGAGCTCGATCTAACCGCTGAGGAGAAAGTGAAAGTAATGGTGGCGCTACTTCGCGACGAGGCATATCAATGGCTAACAGTTCGGGATAGTGCCACGGCGGAGGATCTCACCTGGGAGTATGTTAAGGCGGCGTACCAGAAGAAGTATGTCGGTACTCATTATATTAATGCACAGAGGAAGGCGTTTCTGTGGCTGGTTCAAGGGAACAAGTCTGTAGCAGAATACAAGGCTAAATTCTTAAGGTTAAGCCGATATGCTCTAGGGGTAGTTGCTACGGAGCATGAGCGATGTGTCCGGTTGAGGGCCGATTAAGGGCGACTGAAGTTTTGATAGCTCCTCATCGAAGCGGAGTTCATGTGTTAGTCAAAAAAGCTAAGGTAGTGAAGGGATTAAGGACTCGGTGAGATAGAATAGAGATAAGGATAGGAACCGGATAGGAGGAATTTTGGATCGTCTAAATCATCGAGGGTCTTGAGAAAAGACCAGGGTTGAATAATGAATAAATTATCTTACCTTGGATCCTTAGATTTCCGAAAGATTCCTCCTTGTATTGACAGGTTGTAAAAAGATCTTTAATGCCTTGACCGTTGCTTCCTTGCCAGAGTTTAGGGGTTTGACTATGGAGATTTAATCGGGGATCAAAAGAAAAGGTTTGGCTTGCGAGATGAAGAAAAGAGAAGAAGAAAAGATAGAAAGAAAATTCGGAGAGGGGAGAGCAAAGGATTTTTGGTTACTTGGAAAGATGAGAAAAATTTGGGTTCTCCTTTTATAGCCAAATTTGTTAGGCCAAGAGTCCTTGACTTGGCCACTCTCCTTAAGATAATATTATCTCTTATTATTCATATTTATGAATAAAACTCCTTTTATCTCTTATTATTCACATATTTATGTGGATAAAACTCCTTTATTTATCTCTTATTATTCACATATTTATGTGAATAAAACTCCTATTTATCTCTTATTATTCACATATTTATGTGAATAAAACTCTTCTTTTCTAGAAACCCATGCGTCCACCTCACCTTACGGAAGCAAAATAAGGCCTTCATTATTTGCTTCTGGATGTCTCAAACTAGAACCCAAAAGCCTCTTGTATTTGGGCCATTTCCTAAAACCTTTGGTGGCATCTTGAGCCACATTTCCAAGTCCGTTGTTGGGTCAAATTTCTGTGCTTTATATTTTAGGGTCACTTGGCCCTAAGTTCCTTTAGGCTCTTAAATTCAACATTAAGGGTCAATTTTAAGTTTCCTAAAATTTTCGCAGCGACTGTATTTTCGGGTTCCAAAATGTTCAAGTTTCCCAAAATGTCTAGGTTTCCAAAATGTTCAAGTTTCCAAAATGTTCAAGTTTCCTAAATGTTCAAGTTTCCAAAATGTTCGGGTTTCCCAAAATGTCTAAGTTTCCAAAAATGTCTAAGTTTCCAAAATGTCTAGGTTTCCAAAATGTTCATTTCCATTTCCATTTTCATTTTCATTTCCATTTCCATGCATTTCTAGGTTTCCAAAGTATCAAAATTTATTCATAGTACTTGAAACTTGTCATTTCATACAATTAATGAAAATGCATAGGCCTATTCGGGATGTTACATTAACCAAGTAATTTAAAAGCCATATTTTAAACATATTCAAAACATAAAATAATCCAAAACATAATTAAGCAGGCCTTATTACAAATCCATAAAAATATGAAAACCAAATTAAAATAAAGTACCCAATTGGAAATTCATGTAAAACCAAATTTTATTGCATGGCCTCGAGTTCATCAAGCTCCATTTCATGATCTCACGAATCACTGAAAATATAAGGGAGAAGGTGAGTCACGAACTCGATGCATATTCCTCTCCCGTAAATGCCACATACTTACACAATTTATAACAAAGCAATACATATGCATAATGCACCTTTAGCCATCCATAACTCTTTTCTGCAGTGTGGTACCAAACCACCGGTGGTGCCAAACCAGTGTCCAAAGACACAATTGTGTTACCAAAACCTTGGTGACCGAAGTCACAAATCAAGTGATGGGGCCAACCCATCCGTTGATACCAAATCGGCGAGATGATCCCATATCTCAAAAGTGGGGCCAACCCGGTGGAATTAACCACGGGGACAAGTATTTATGAGGTGCCAAACCTCACGGTGTCGAAGACACGATGTGATACCAAATCACTGGTGGTTCCAAACCAACGGTGTCCGAAGACACAAATCGAATGATGGGGCCAACCCATGTGTGATACCAAATCCTTTGGCGTCAATCCGTATCTCAAAGTGGGGCCAACCCACGGTGGTCTTTAAGCCACGAGGGGCGAGGCATATGAGGTGCCAAACCTCTGGAGGTACCAAACCTCTGGTGGTAGTAGTCTGATGTGTTACCAAAACAACTGGTGTCCGTAACCACGAATATCAATCTTCCCCCTCTCTCATCATACCATGCAATATGACATAATAATTAGTGTATGCGTATGTTATGTATGCTAGACATATATCAAATAACGTTATGAAACGAATTACCATCATAATCGAATAATAATATACAAAATAATCGGTTAACCAACCTCTAAGGGTATAACGATAATTTTACCTACCAAGGGTATTTCGTAATTTACCTACCAAGAATTTTCATAATTTACCCACCAAGGGTATTTTGTAATTTACCCACAAAGGGTATTTTGTAATTTACCCACCAGGGTATTTTTGTAATTTACCCACCAAGGGTATTTTCGTAATTTACCCCCAAGGGTATTTTCAGTAATTTACCCACCAAGGGTATTTTAACTTACCCAGGGTATTTTAAATATACGTAATTTACCCACCAAGGTATTTTCGTAATTTACCCACCAAAGAATATTTTAAGTAATTTACCCACCAGGTATTTTAAGTAATTTACCCACCAAGGGTATTTTCGTAATTTACCCACCAGGGTATTTCGTAATTTACCCCTTAAGGGTATTTTCGTAATTTACCCACCAGAGGTATTTTAAGTAATTTACCCACCAAGGGTATTTTAGTAATTTTGTACATGGAATGGCCTTTCTAAGGTGCGATGTGCCTTGGCGACTCAACGCCATTCGATCTTCTTGGAATTGTTGGCCAAAAGATTTGGCCCATTAGAGGCCCCTGCCTTCGTGTGGCCACCTAACAAATCTATCACGTATATAAGTTCCACTAGTCTAGTTCACTATATACTATATCATCATACAATTTATTCCATTTGAACTCAGGGCCATTTAGACTCCGACCCAGCATATTGACCCGACCCAAAGAATACTATTGATGGCCTCAACTATCGTTGAAGCCCTACCGTCTTATTTCGCCGCTGTTAATGTCTTGTGCTAATGGCAAACCTTGACATTCTTATTCTACAACTAGGTAGAGAGTTACACACGATAGGACTCTGCGGCTGTGCTAAGCCACTCTCCTGTGCCCATACAGGTATGTTAACCCTTCCGGCATGCTATTTATATAGCTAGCTCTTCACCTTCATTCCTTGTATCTTTCAGATGTGGATCCCCTTACGTCGATGAAGTTTAAATTGAAACTCTTCTTAGTCCACTCATAAAATAAATACTCACTTGCTTCTCATGAGATTCGAACCGGGCTCCTTATAACATAATCCACTTGCTAGCCACTTTACCAACTAGCTCTTTGTGCCTCAAACCATGCTTAATTAAATATAACCCTGGCCAAGGTCTAAATTCATTTAATAAAATAATCTAAAAGGAATGCAAGCACAACTAGAACCTTGGACCTCCTTCCTTCCTTGTGGTGTCACTTTGCCCTACACCACACACTTTACTTGTGTCATTTTCCTCCACATTTTATTCTTAAGGCCTACGCCAAACCTCCAAGGTTTTTTCACCAAAACCAAAATTTTCCCAAAGCTAATATTTGATCCGGGACTTCATAGAAGCCCCTCAACCTTCAAAATCACTTATCTAAAGGTCCAACTCCTTAAGCCGATCTCTATTCAAAAATTTTAGCAGCTACTCCTAAGGCCCATTGGGCTCAATCCTACTAGGCCTAATTTAGGGATGTTACAAATCTACCTCCTTAAGAAATTTAGTCCTCGAAATTTCCAACTAACTAACATCACACTTCCTAACCTACCACACTCATTTCAGCTTTGCTCGATCTAATAACACTAATAAACCAAATCTCAAAACTTCTTTCTCATAACTAGATAACTAAACACAAAAGCAAATCGACATTTATACATACAATTTCTATATCCAAACCAGCACACAAAATAAATACCAAAAATACAGTCATAACATTGTCTTAACAAACATAAAATAAGGAACTTACGGTTTGGGTGCGGGAGACTCAAGTGCCATACTTCCAAACAACATGTATTTTCAAACAAACTTTTTGAACCCCATAACCCACAGTAGAGTTTTTGAAACCTAGGCTCACGATACAATTGTAACACCCCAAACTGGGTCAATGCATACGGTAGAATCACGTATATCACTAAGGAAAATAATTTTTGAAGAATCAATTAACAACTAAATTTTGTGAAAAACTCTTAATTCTTTATTTGTTGAAAATAAGTTAAAATTAAAATTTACTTGAAATTACATAAAACTTTAAAACTTAGTTGATAAATCATAGGATAGAAAACATTTATATGTTTTAAGAAAATTCAAAATATCATTTTGGAAAATCCGTTTGCAATTGAGTATAGAAACTTGAATTTTGGAAATCACTTAATCTGTTGAAAACATTTAACTTGTAATTTTACTATTGAACTATTCATGTTGCAGATGGTAAGATTTTAAAACCATTGCGAGTTTTAGTTTAGAAAACTTTGGGCTCAATTATTAAATTAACCAAGTAATTTAAAAGCCATATTTTAAACATATTCAAAACATAAAAATAATCCAAAACATAATTAAACAGCCTTATTACAAATCCATAAAAATATGAAAACCAAATTAAAATAAAGTACCCAATTGGAAATTCATGTAAAACCAAATTTTATTGCATGGCCTCCTCGAGTTCATCGGCTCCATTTCGCGATCTCACGAATCACTGAAAATATAAGGGAGAAGGTGAGTCACCAGACTCGATGCATATTCCCTCAGGGTAAATGCCACATACTTACACAATTTATAACAAAGCAATACATATGCATAATGCACCCAACCTAGCCATCCATAACTCCTTTTCTACCGTGTGGTACCAAACCAGGTGGTGCCAAACCAACGGTGTCGAACAATTGTGTTACCAAAACAGCGGTGATGAAGTCACAAATCAAGTGATGGGGCCAACCCATCGTGTGATACCAAATCAGCGGCGAGCGATCCCATATCTCAAAAGTGGGGCCAACCCGGGTGGAATTAACCACGAGGGACAAGTCATTATGGTGCCAAACCTCGGTGTCCAGAAGACACGAATGTGATACCAAATCACGGTGGTTCCAAACCAGCGGTGTCCAGAAGACACAAATCGAATGATGGGGCCAACCCGTCGTGTGATACCAAATCACGGCGTCAATCCTGTCTCAAGTGGGGCCACCGGTGGTCTTGGCCACGCGAGGCGAGGCGCTATGAGGTGCAAACCTCGAGGTACCAAACCTACTGGTAGTGAGTCCTGATGTGT
The DNA here is from genome assembly GCA_025506655.1 of Gossypium rotundifolium. Classification (NCBI taxonomy): domain Eukaryota; kingdom Viridiplantae; phylum Streptophyta; class Magnoliopsida; order Malvales; family Malvaceae; genus Gossypium; species Gossypium rotundifolium. The sequence continues at coordinate 33,212,403 of CP106728.1, forward strand.
TACCAAAACAACGGTGTCAATCGACGAATATCAATCTTCCCCTCCTCTCATCATACCCATGCAATATGACATAATAATTACGTGTATGCGGTATGTTATGTATTAGACATATATCAAATAACGTATAAACAATTACCATCATAATCGAATAATAATATACAAAATAATCAGGTTAACCAACCTCAAGGGTATATTGATAATTTTACCTACCAAGGGTATTTATAATTTACCTACCAAGGGTATTTTCATAATTTACCCACCAAGGGTATTTTTGTAATTTACCACCAAGGGTATTTTGTAATTTACCCACCAATATTTTGTAATTTACCCACCAGGGTATTTTAAGTAATTTACCCACCAGGGTATTTTCGTAATTTACCCAGGTATTTTATAACTTACCCCCAAAGGGTATTTTAGTAATTTACCCACCGGGTATTTTAATTTTACCCACGGTATATTTAAATAATTTACCCACCAAGGGTATTTTAAATAATTACCCACCAAGGGTATTTTCGTAATTTACCCACCAAAGGTATTTTAAGTAATTTACCCACCAATTTATAGTAATTTACCCACTTAAGGGTATTTTTCGTAATTTACCCACAAAGGGTATTTTAGTAATTTACCCACAAAGGGTATTTTAATAATTTTGTACATGGAATGGCCTTTCTAAGGTGCGATGTCGCGGCACTCAGCGCCATTTTCGATCTTCTACCGATTGTTGGGCTAAAACCCGTTGTTATTCGGGCCCAACGTCGTGGCCCACCTAACACAAATCTATCCCGTATATAAGTTCCACCTAGTCTAGTTCACTATATACTATCATCATACAATTTATTCCATTTGGGCCTCTGGCCCATTAGAATGCCGACCCGTATGACCCAGGCATTGACCCAGAATACTATTGATGGCCTCAACTATCGCGTTGAAGCCCTACCGTCTTCATGCGCTCGTGTAACTACTATTGTAGTGGCCAAACGCCCGCATTCTTGCTCTACAAGAGTAGAGAGAGTTACACGATAGGACTCGGGTGCTAAGCAGCTGCGACCACTCGCCTTTAGCATACACAAGGTATGTTAACCCTTCTCGGCATGCTATTTATATAGCTAGCTCTTCACCTTCATTCCTTGTATCTTTCGATGTAGGATCCGCCGTCAATAGAGTTTAAATTCAACTGAAACTCTTACAGTCCACTCATAAAATAAATACTCCCTTGCTCATGAGATTCAGGGCTCACTTATAACATAATCCACCTGAGCCACTTTACCAACTAGCTCTTTGTGCCTCAAACCATCGCAATTAAATATAACCCTATGGCCAAGGTCTAAATTCATTTAATAAAAATAATCTAAAAGGAATGCAAAGCCTACAACTAGAACCTTGGACCTCCTTCGGCACCAAGTTAAGTTTTAGTGTACTAATCCTACTAGGATTTGGATTTATGGCGAATGGCTTACTAAGTATTAAATGATTGATTAAATGTAGAGATTTAAGATCTAAGGCATTAGATCAAGCTTTTGAGATTTGGATTGGAAACCTTGCTTAATCGGTGTGTACCTACACTAAATCTCAATAGATTAACGGTTTTAATTCATTATAAGTGTTAATATGAAAGTGTAAGAACATGGCTAAGGTACCGTGTGTACCCTACTCTAAGTTTTAATATGTTCATGGCTATGTTTTAAAGTAAATGTGCATGTTTATAAGAATGTGAATATGGCTAAGGTACCATACTATGGTACAAAGTACTAAGTACATTTCCTACTCCTACTAGGAGTATGAATATATGTTATTTTAATATGTGAAAAGTGATAAGAATGTGAATTAAGGCATGATTTTGCATATTGTGTATGAAATATGGGGGCATATGGGTTATATGAAAAGGGAAGTGAATGTGGTGACCTAAGACCACAAACACGGTGACCTAATCTTGTGATATCTGAATGTGGTGACCTAAGACCACGATAAGAATGAATGTGGTGACCTAAGACGCGATATGGAGTGTAGCGGAAGGAGGTTGACTTAGTAGTTCCCACGGTGTGTAGGATGGTACGGTGGTGTGTAGCGGATGGCATATAGGTTTGGGTTTGGGTTGCATCATATTGTTTAAATGCCTTATAAACATGAATGATATTGTATGCGAAATATTAAATTTTAGTGTTGGTTACACATTGAGTCTTGACTCACCCCATTGTGGGATTACTTTTCGGTGACGACCGGTGATGGACCAATGATGATGATGATTAGTGGAGGCCATGTGAAGTTTAGATTTCTTTTATTTGGACTATTTTACTTTAAGTATTTTGAATTTAAATTTTGAGAATTATTTGATGTAATAAGGCCTTAGTAGGAATATTTTATTTCATCTTTATTTGTTAAGCTTACAAACCTTATTTTATTAAAAGATTAAGTAAAATGTTTTTTTTTAAAAACAAAGCCCAAACGTTTTGTCACCTAAAGTAAAGGATTTTTAACAATGAAATAAACTTGTTTCCAACTCAAGCCCAACCCAAAACGATCTTTCTTCCAAATCACACAAGTTTTTCCTAAGTAATGTAAGAATTTGAAGCAGTTTACTTTGGGGAACATACCGAGATCCGGTCAAGGCTCGTGGACCGGGTTTGGGGTGTTTCAAATACTTAGGAACAAGACTAAATTCAGCGATTTGAGAATAATGCAAAAGTTAGGTACTTTTACCCTACTTAAGATGCACATTGCCATCAATGTACAAAGATAGATAAGTAATCATGTAATAATAAAATCAAAGAGAAGGGAAGAAGTAACACTTCCTGAATTTTGGATGAATCCTTGTTCCTTGTTGAATTGGAGGTTAGGGTGTTTCTATGGGCACGGTGGGTGGCTCTTGACAAGCAACTGTGCTAGATGAAGAAATTGGGTAGCACGGAAAGATATAGCCAGAAATCTAAAGAAACATTAAAAATATAGTAATAATATAATTAAGGACAAGAAAAAAATAGAAGGAGACTAAGAAGAAAACTAAAATTCAAAGAAAAGATTAATGGACCGAGGAGTCCTTATTGATAGATGGTTCAAAGTGGGTGTGACTTCTAAGGTTGCGGAGGTGCGTGGTTGTGGTTCCGGTGTGATTCTCTAGCGACTCTAAACTGACACTAAGAAACTAGAATAAAATAAACTAAATTAAAAGCAAAAGAAGTAAAGATAAGGAAAATAAAGGAGATGAGAAAAGAAAAATATAACCGAAAAGGTTTCGAAGACCCTTTGCGTGTTGAGTAGCTGAAGCTGCCGGCATGAACTCATGTGAATTGGTCTCCTTTGAGGAGATTGTGGTTGGCCTCTTATGCTTCTTTGACATGATATAGCTTAAGGGTCTAAAGAATTTGTAAGGATAGGAGAGAAATCTGGTAGTGGGAGAGGAGAAGAGAGGTGGTAAGTAGAAGAATGGGGATGGTGGGGTTGGTGTTTAAATAGGGGCTTAATTCAGTGCGTTTCCGCTTTGTGGCCCATGAGTCTATTGATTTACGGCCATCTCACACGACTAGTGTGTTTAGGTGTGTTGGTTCACCCATGCCCATTTTCCATATGCTATGCCCGTTCTTGAAAATGCGAGGTCATTACACAATGCATCACACAGTAGTGGGACTTTTATGCCTGTGGTAAGTCTTGGTTGGGTACGTGACTCCAATAGTTAGTTGGGGCTGATTTGTATCGTCTCTGCCATATCAGTATGGAGATTCTGTACTTCTACACGGCCACGGCAACGGCCACGGCCGTATGCTAGGTCGTGTGGTCTAGGAATCTGCACTTTTGTTTCATTAAAGTTCTGGAATAAAAATATAAATAAATAACCATAAATAGAAATAAAGAGATAGTGTTAGTGCTCGGGTTGCCTCCCGAGAAGCTCTCGTTTAAAGTCTTAAGCTAGACTTTCCCTTTTTTGCTTGTACACTTATGGCGGTTTAAATGTTTTAATATCTTTCCTCATGCTTTTATTTTCATGATAAAGGTTAAGTCGAGAAGTGTTTACCTTAAAAGTGTCGAATATGGGATTGCTTACCTCGACTGTGTTGGAACGCCGGCACCCCCATAGCGCAACGAAATAAAATTAATCCCGATGATCCAAACCATGAATCCATGTGTGAGGAACGAATCAGGGTGAAATAAAGGTTTCAAAATTACCGAAATTTCAATCTGAGTAGACAGCGACGCCTCGGCAACAAGAGTTCTGATGTACCGTCGAACCAAGCCGCAACCTTTACGATGTCGGCCTCTACGAAATCCACCCGATTTGACTATGAACGACAGAAATCTCCAAAAACTGTTTTCAGAGAGTTTTTATTTGCTTGACGGCTGCTAGACTTTTCTAAGCAAAATCTTAGGGTTTCTCTTCACTTATTACCTTTTATAATCGGTATTTCATTTATGAATTATAAAATTAAATAAATATAATAATGTTTTAACCGAAAATTATAATTACATTAATTATACCCAAAAGTTATAATTACATTAATTATAACATGGATTTCGATAAACTATATTTATTTAAATTTATATCTGAACCAAATTCATATATTAATTCTCATTATCATACAACATCCTTGTACATATAATATATTCAATATTTGATTGCCCAATTAAATTAATTCTTTAATTAATTTAATTCATGTGACAATCAAACACAATACCAACTATGTTTCATTCTGTTCATTTCAACCATAGGGTGTGACCCTGTAGGTTCTTGTAATGTTAGTATTAATACTAGAACAATTCCAATGTCACAAACAATGAGTGGCATCTAGCAATGCATCATTGCTACCTAAGTTACAAGAAGTCATGATTCGACATAACTTTTGTGATTAACTTTTCATGCATTAATCCTTAAGTCCTTTATCTCTGGAATAGATACAAGTCATGGAATAGTCACACTTGTATAGTCCATCCCATATTTCTTGATATCTTGAGTAGACTATGATATACAAATTAGTATGACATCTCATGTCAACTTATTTGAGCATGGCCATGCATTTCTAGTCTCACTCAATCAAGTGGCCTAAGATATTACTCCTATTATGTGGGAGGGACTTATCCTATATTGATCAACAATATCCCTCTACATTGATTGTGGTATATCCAACATCGACCTTTATAGAACAACCGATTCTGATTACGTTTGACTATATCAAAATATATGACTCACGATGTTGGGATAATGATTATCTCAAGTCTAAGGATCATATACATATTAATCACTATGAGTAATGTTGTGACAATTACATAATAATCCAAGAAACATACTCATAGCGGGTTAGTCCAATATGTTGTTCCCTATCACACATATTTATGCATTGATTTTGACACTCCATATCAATGACAACTCTTTATCATCAATCAACTACATGTTAGTCTTAATGCATTATTGTTGTCCTAGTCAACAATAATACTTGACTAAGGATATTTTAAGAATAATCATATTATTCTCAGGACATTATTATAAAAACAGTTTATTTGTACACACAGAAGGAAAAACTGAAATAATAATGACAATGCTTTATATTAATAAACATGGTAAATCAAGTGTGTTATTAAAACCATCTCATGATTGATCTTTGGCCATACTCTTACAATCTCCCACTAGCACTAAGACCAATTAATCATATATCTAATAACAAGAGACTTAGTGTGACGATCATGCTTCTGCTGTGTCAGAGCCTTGGTCAGGGGATCAGCAATGTTATCATCTGTAGGTACTCTGCATATCTCAACATCTCCTCGATCGATAATCTCTCGAATAAGATGATAGCGCCTAAGTATATGTTTGGATCGCTGGTGAGATCTGGGTTCTTTAGCTTGTGCAATAGCTCCATTGTTATCACATCAAAGTTCTATAGCATTTGATATGCTAGGCACAACCCCTAGTCCAGTAATGAACTTTTGATCCAAACTCGCTTCTTTTGCTACCTCACTGGCTGCAATATACTCGGCCTCTGTTGTAGAATCGACTAATGGTACTTTGCTTTGAACTCTTCCACTCACAGCACCACCATTAAAGCAAAACACAAATCTCGATTGCGATCGAGAATCGTCCTTGTCGGTTTTGAAGTCGCATCGGTGTAACCTTTACACTTAACTCTTCCTCACCTCTATATATTAGGAACATATCCTTAGTTCTTCTTAAGTACTTAAAGATATTCTTAATCGTGGTCCGATGACCTTCACCGGATGTACTTGGTACCTACTCGTCATACTTAAGGCATCTGAGTCATCCGGATGGTACATAACATGGCATACATGATAGATCCAATAGCGAAGCATATGGAATTTTACTCATGCGTTCTCTCTCTTGTGGAGTTGAAGGACACATTTCCTTCGAGAGTGAAATACCATGTCTCATAGGTAGAAATCCTCTTTAGATTCTTCCATCTTGAACATTTTAGTACTTTATCTATGTATGTACTTTGGCTTAGACCTAGTAGTCGCCTTAATCTATCTCTATAGATCTTGACTCCTAAGATGTAAGTAGCTTCGCCAAGTCCTTCATATAAAAACAACTTCCTAACCAAGTCTTAATAGTACGCAAGGTAGGTAAGTCATTTCCCATGATGAGTATGTCATCCACATACGATTACCAAGAATGTGATAGTGCTCCCACTAACTTTCTTGTAAACACATGGTTCATCTTCATTTTTGATAAAACCAAACTCTTTGATTACATAGTTAAAAAAAAAAAGATTCCACCTTTGAGAAGCTTGCTTTAATCCATAAATGGATCTTTGTAGCTTACAAATCTTTCTAGCATCCTTTGGATTGACAAAACCTTCAGGTCGTGTCATGTACACATCCTCTTCAAGTTTCCCGTTAAGAAAAGCTGTTTTGATGTCCATCTGCCAGATTTCATAATCATGAAATGCAGCTATGACGAGCAAGATCCTAATGGATTTAAACATTGCTACAGGAGAAAAGGTTTCATCATAGTCAACACCATGAATTTGGCGAAAACCTTTAGCGACTAATAGCCCCTTGTATGTTTGTACATTACCATCCATGTCAGTTATAGGTTTAACCCCTTCGGGTGGATCAATCAAAGTCCATACTTGATTTCCATACATGGAATCCATCTCAGATCTCATGGCCTCAAGCCATTTTTGAGAGTCTAGGCTCGTCACCGCTTCTTCATAAGTCCTAGGCTCATCTTGATCTATAAGAAGAATGTCACCATGCGTTGTAATGAGAAATCCATATCTCTCATGTGCATGGCGTTCTCTTAAAGATCTTCGCGATGGTTGTATTTCTACAGCAGTTACTTGCTCCTCAATTTCTTTTGGAATTTGCTGTTGTTCTATCTCTCGTTCAGTGGTATCTTGTGATTCTTGAATTTCTTCAAGTTCAATCTTTCTCCACTTCCTTTTCTAGAAATAAATTATCTCTAGGAAGACACCGGTCAGAGCAACAAACATTTTGTTCTCGATGGGATTAAAGAAATAATAACCTTTGGTTTCTTTCGGATACCCACAAAATACACCTTTCGATTTGGGTTCAAGCTTAGTAGGCGTCGACGTTTAACATAAGTTTCACAACCCCAAATTTTCATAAAAGACATCTTGGGCGTTTCCCAGTCCACATCTCATATGGCGTCTTTTGAACTGATTTAGATGGAACACGATTTAGTGTGAAAGCAACTGTCTCAAGTACATGTCCCCAAAAGGAAATCGGTAGATCAGCATGACTCATCATGGATTGAACTATGTCTAATAAAGTTTAATTTCTTCTCTCAGAAACTCCATTCCATTAAGGAGTAGCAGGAGGAGTAAGTTGTGAGACAATCCCACATTCCTTCAATAGATCATCAAACTCTAGGCTCAAATACTCTCCACCTCGATTAGATCGAAGTGACTTGATAGTTTTGCCTAGTTGATTTTGTACTTCATTTTTGAATTCCTTGAACTTTTCAAGAGACTCAGACTTATGGCGCATGAGATAAGCATACCCATATCTACTGAAATCATCAGTGAAAGTAATGAAGTATTGAAATCCACCCCTGGCCTGTGTATTTATTGGTCCACATACATCAGAATGTATTAGGCCCAATAAATCACTAGCTCGTTCACTTTTACCAGTAAAAGGAGATTTAGTCATTTTTCCCAATAAGTAAGATTCACATACTTCAAATTGTTCAAAAACAAATGAATCTAAGAAGCCATCTTTATGGAGTGTGGATATGCGTCTCTCACTTATGTGGCCCAAACGATAATGCCAAAGATAAGTTTGATTTGAGTCATTTATTTTAGATCATTTAGTATTTATGTTGTAAATAGGGTTCATTTGATCTAAAATATAGAGGCCATTAATTAATTGCTTGAACCATAGAAAACATTATTGAGATAAGATGAACAACTATTATTCTTAATAATTATCTCAAAACCAATTTTGTGTAAACAAGCTGAAATAATGTTTTTAGTCAAAATGGGCACAAAATAACAATCCTCTAAAATTAAATCAAGTCCACTAGGCAAAGATAAAGTATATGTTCCCACGACTAATGCAGCAACCTTTGCTCCATTTCCAACTCAGAGTCCACATCTCCTCTAGCCAATGTCCTACTCCTTTGTAGTCCCTGCATGAAGTACAAATATGAGAACCACAACCAGATATCTAATACCCAAGAAGTAGTAGTTGATAAATTAATATTAATAACATAAATACACAAGCAGACGTTAGCTTGTTTTGGCCTTCTTGACTTCCTCAAGATGGATAGGCGATTTGCTTCCAATGTCCAAATCGCACCACAATGAAAGCAGTTTCCTTCCTTAGACACTCCACCTTTAGGTTTCATTGCAGCCTTTCCTTTGCCGAGCTTGGGCTTACCTTTGCCCTTGGGCTTTATCGAACTTTGGCCTTTCCCTTGCCCTTGTTGTTACGGACCATCGGTATGGGCTTGGGTCCAACCTTTTCATGTTACCTTGAGTTCATAACATCTTGAGCAAGCGTGGCGAGTCTTGTCAATTTCATTCATATTGAAATTAAGGACAAACTGGCTGTAGCTATCCAGCAACGATTGCAGAAAAACATCAGTGGCCAACTCTTGGCCCAATGGAAAACCAAGCTTAGACAGAGTTTCAATATAGCCAATCATCTTAAGGACATGAGGTCCTACTGGGCTTCCTTCAGCCAACTTACATTGGAATAGGGCTTTAGAGATATCAAACCTCTCTTGCCGTGCTTGCCCCTGATAAAGTTCTTTCAGGAGCTCGATCATATAAGAAGCAACCATGTCCTCATGTTGCTTATGAAGCTCAGATTCATAGTGGCAAGCATAAGACATCCAACATCTACCATGTCATCGAGATACTTCTTGTAAGCATCTTTATCAGTTCTCGAGGCATTAATAGGTGGTTCATTAGGAAGTGGTTGTTCAATGACATACAATTTCCGTTCTTGTTTGAGGACAATCCTCAAGTTCTGGAACCATCAAGAAAATTCAAACCATTCAATTTGTCCTTCTCAAGGACCGATCGCAATGAGAGTGTGCTAGTATTTACAGCCATAATATATCTACAACAATTAAATATGCGTGTGAGTAAATTTACCAAGTTTATATCAATCATTAAAAATACTTTATTAAATGATGATCCCACTATTTTATTTCAAAATCAATAACTCCCATATATTAATTTCGGAAAAACTTTCTCCAAGGTATTTCTAGTGGGTTAAGGATCCATATTTCACCTCCTCTTAAGTCAGCTTTGGCTTTACTCTCAAGACTATGGTTATTTAGGGAAGAACCTTTGCTAATTACATCATATGTAACTCCTAATATTTGGTGAACAACTCTTGTTCTAATCATCTTATGATTTATCCAATTTAATTGCCTCTAGGTTTCTAATCCTATTAGAGTAACCTAGTTAAGTCATTAACCAATTTTTAACCAGCGAATATCACTTGTTTATTCTTCACGTTTAACCAAGATAAATACTAGTACTTCGCTTTGGCATAACCTACATAGTATTGATCGAGGCCTTAACGAGGGCAAAATTGGAAGGCCATGTTGACTTAATATTTTAATAGAGGGATTTTATTAAGGATGTTCCATCTCACCAATTATGGTCTACTTTAGTCCATTTAGTCTTTTAATTGATCTCATCAATTAATTGGGTTTATCATTAAATTTTAATATATAAAATTGGCATGCTTTAGACATCCATAGCATCTCATACATGAATAAATAAAGTAATAAATAAATGCAATAGTTATAGCCCATAAACTAAGGTGATTCAACCCAAGCCAATGGGAGAACCAAAAGGAAACCTAAAGGTGTAAGCGGTTTCACAAACTATCAATCCACAATAATTGTCCCAACTTCCTTCTAAATCGGCCCATAGCAACTCTTGCAAATTACAATAGGCGAAACTCATTTTACATATGAGGGAGTAAGATGAGAAGAGAAATACAAGAGAATAGTAGTAAGGCACGACACGCAGGCCATATTTATATATATAAAATTACAACATTTTATCAAATGGGTCATCAGGCTATAACTATGCATTTCAAACACCGTGCATGTCAAAAAATAGCATACATAACTCAATGCTTTTTGCTAAGGTCAATTATAAAATATCCTGTCAACCTTTTGTGGCCCATCAAGTTTATATATTTCTTTTATTAACAAAACATACTATAATAAGAAAATGGGGTCTGAGGCGGTACAAATCACGTACCCCAGTCAAATGAAACCTCACAATTTGATAACTTTTATCAATAGAATCGTGTTTTCAGGATTTTAATCCTTGAGGTTCATATCGGAACAACCCTTGTTCCACTAGCGATTAACCCTTCTGAAGCCGTAAATACCACCGTCGCAATATTACAGATTTGTTAATAGTTAACCATAATAACATAAGATCAAATAGGCCACAACACCATGATTAGCATTTAATCAATTATCAAAAGGAACAGTTATCAGGTTATGCTTAAACGATTTAAACAATCGAAAACGTAGTAAAATAAAAGCATGCATCTCATACAATTGCATCACCCAAGTATTTAAACCCGAGTCTATATCACACAAGTGGCTCTGATACCACTGTTGGAACGTCGGCACCCCCATGGCTGTAATATCTGGGAATTAGGGCTTGTGTATTTTTGCTTAATTGTATGAAGTAACATGCCTATGTGTGTTTGAATGTGTTATATGAACTTTTGAGAACTTCAAAGTGTAGGTAAATGCCTTAGAAAATAATAGATTTTAAGTATTAAAAGGGGAGCTAAGCTTGATAGGCCTTAAGAAAATATGTAGAGGGAATTGGACATAAAAATCAGCTTGGCAAGGAGGTGCCACTCAGGGCCTTGGTAAGTGACGCCACAAGCAATGGAGAAGGGTTTGGGTTCGAGCCACAAGGGAAGCAAAAAAAAAGGAGCTTTTATTTTGCGGCAATGGGGAGCAGTAGTGGACGGCATAGGGACTTTATTTAGATGAGGATTGGACTTGGTCAACCCCTTTTAAAATTCGGCTAAGATAGAAGATAAATGTTGATTTATTTTTAAATTATTTTGAATGTGCAAAAAGGAGAGAAAATAGGAGAAAAGGAAGGGATGAGATAGGGGGAAGGAGAGTTGGCCGATTGGAGGGGTCTAGGTGTAGTATTTTCGGCAAGATGGGAGAAGTGAGGCCATTCTTCATTCTTTTCTCTTTTGTGCCTCTGCCAAATTCTCTTGCAAATCTTCTCTTTTCTCTTTTATTTTGTCCTAGCCGAAAACACAAGCAAGCATAGTCGATCTTCTCATCTTTCTCTTCTCACCTTTTCTTCCCATCCTACTTAGGCCGAACCTCTTCCTCCCAAAGGTTCATCATTGCCGAAATTCCTAGATCAAAATACCACTATTACCGAACCCTTGTAAATCTCATCTCTTTTCTTTCCCAATTGCTAAGGCCGAACACCTCTGTGGGTTCAACAAGGAGCAGTCGATTTTTTAATAAGGGTAAGGGTCAACTATCGATTCTTTTCCTTCTTTTCTTTAGTCGAAAGATGAAATCTAACCCTATTAATGTTCTTGGCCGAAACTATGAAGGAAGTTTCGGGATTTCTATTGTAGTCGATTTCAAGAAGGAAGCTTTCGGGACTTTTAAGATCTAAGGTAAGCTATGGGTGATATTCGGCCATAGGCCATTTATGATGTTCATAAAGTGTTAGAATCGGATCTAACATAAGGCTTGTAGGTATTTGACATCTTCATAGTCAAGTGACTATTTTTGGGATTTGGAATCGCAAAGGTATCGAATGTGAATATTCGCCATATTGGTCATTATGTTAGCGAATCTAACTATGGTTATTTAAGGCGATCGATAGTGGTGTACAAGGATTTTGAGATTTGATGAACTCGTTAAGTAAATCGTGTGTAGCTCCACACTAAATCTTAATAGATTTATGGTATTGTTTTAATATATGTGTTAATAAAAGTATGTGAGCGTGGCTAAAGGTACCATACAATGGTGCAGAACATTCGTGTCGTAATCTTTAATATTACGTCAATAAATGTTATGAACATGTGAAATATCGCATAAGTGAATATTGATAAGAATGTGAGATAAGGCATAAAGTATGATATTTGTATGATTTGTATGACATGGGGCATATGGGTGTTATTTTAAGGGGAAGTGATCTGATGGTTTTTACCACGAAATCTGGTGACTCATGTCACGTAATCTGAATGTGGTGACTTATGCCACAAAATATTATCTGGTGGCTATGCCACAATTTATAAGGGCGATGTGCCAGTCGTCTGCAGCGACTGCCTTCGATGATGTGTAGCGGATGGAGGGTCAACTTAGTAGTCCTCACGGTGTGATGGTTGGTACGTGTGATGTGTAGCGGATGGTTATCTAGGCTCGGGTTCGGGATTGCATCATTATCCATTATTGCTATATATATATGTATGAACTGATATGCCTAAATCGTTGGGACTATGTGTTGGTGGTTATTCACTGGGTCCATTTAACTCACCCCATTGTGGGATATTTTTTTCAGGTGACGCTCAGTGATGGACCGGGTCGGCAAGAACTTAGTGGTGGCCATGCTCATTTCGTAATTTATTTTATTTTAGGACTTTCTATTTATTTTGAAGTATTTTGGATTTATTTGGCTTTTCTTTGATGTAATAAGGCCACTAGTATGAAAGCTTGTTATGCATGTATTTATATTATTTTAGTGTGATACGATTTTATCAACTTAAAGTTTAAGTAACTTTTCTTAAAACGTCAAAAATATTTCAATGTTTTGACACCTAAACAACTCGTTATTAATTTGAACCCAACACAAATCAACTGTTCTTCAAAACACACAAATATTTTTCCAAAGTTCAAATAAGTTTTGAATGGTTTTACTCAAGAAGCATGCCGATCCGGTCGGGGCTTGTGAAATTTGGGTTTGGGGTGTTTCAATGGTAGCGATGAAATAAAATTAATCCCGTGATCCAAACCATGAATCCATGTGTGAGAACGAATCGGGGTGAAATAAAGGTTTCAAAATTATCGAAATTTCAATCGAGTGAGCGAGTGGCGCCTCGGTAACAAGAGTTCTGATCTACTGTCGAACCAAGCCGCAACCTTTATGATGTCGGCCTCTACGTAATCCACTCGGTTTGACTATGAATGGCAAAAATCTCCAAAAACTATTTTTAGAGAGTTTTTATTTGCTTGACTGCTGCTAGACTTTTCTAAGCAAAATCTTAGGGTTTCTCTTCACTTATTACCTTTTATAATCGGTATTTCATTTATGAATTATAAAATTAAATAAATATAATAATGTTTTAACCAAAATTATAATTACATTAATTATACCCAAAAGTTATAATTACATTAATTATAACATGGATTTTAGTAAACTATATTTATTTAAATTTATATCTGAACCAAATTCATATATTAATTCTCATTATGTGTACAACATCCTTGTACATGTAATATATTCAATATTTGATCGCCCAATTAAATTAATTCTTTAATTAATTTAATTCATGTGACAATCAAACACAATACCAACTATGTTTCATTACATTCATTTCAACCAAAGGGTGTGACCACAGAGGTTCTTGTAACGTTAGTAGTAATACTAGAACGATTCTAATGTCACACCAATGAGTGGCATCTAGCAATGCATCATTGCTACCTAAGTTACAAGAAGTCATGATTCGACATAACTGCTTTGTGATTAACTTTTCATGCATTAATCCTTAAGTCCTTTATCTCGGAATAGATACAAGTCATGGAATAGTCACACTTGTATAGTCCATCCCATGTTTCTTCATATCTTGAGTAGACTATGATATACAAATTAGTATGACATCTCATGTCAACTTATTTGAGCATGGCCATGCATTTCTAGTCTCACTCAATCAAGTGGCCTAAGATATTACTTCCATTATGTGGGAGGGACTTATCCTATATTGATTAACAATATCCCTCTACATAGATTGTGGTATATCCAACATCAGCCTTTATAGAACAACCGATTCTGATGTATGTTTGACTGTATCAAAATATACGACTCATGATGTTGGGATAATGATTATCTCAAGTCTAAGGATCATATACATATTAATCACTATGAGTAACGTTCGAGAATTACATAATAATCCAAGAAACATATTCATAGCGGGTCAGTCCAATATGTTGTTGTCTAACACACATATTCATGCATTAATTTTGACACTCCATATCAATGACAACTCTTTATCATCGATCAACTACATGTTAGTCTTAATGCATTATTGTTGTCCTATTCAACAATAATACTTGACTAAGGATATTTTAAGAATAATCATATTATTCTCAGGACATTATTATAAAACAGTTTATTTGTACACACAGAAGGAAAAACCAAAATAATAATGACAACGCTTTATATTAATAAACATGGTAAATCAAGTATGTTATTCAACCATCTCATGATTGATCTTTGGGTATACTCTTACAGACTGTTCCGTATGGAAGGATATTGCGTACCTGATCTCCTACTTTGAAGTTATTCGATGTCCCTACAGTTCTTCTATATGCTCCTTTTATTTTGCCTCGTGTGGTTCCGGCTTCTCTTTAAAATGTGTTTTCAACTCTTCTAGGTCATTGTCCTCAAAGCTTTGCTCCTTACATAATTCTTCTTTATTGGCACAGGGTCCTTGCTTACATCGGGTTTGTAGCTCTATGGTTGTTCCTACGGTGGGATTTGAGCAGTTGATTATCAACGAATTTACTTTCTCACCTTCATTGATCGATGTCTGGTTGAGTCAAGAGCTTGTAAATTGATCGATTTGTCACCTCATAAAGTGTGAGTTCTCTATGGCAACATCAATTTTAGTTCGGCGTTGCTAAAAGGGTCTTCTGGATTAAAGGAATCGAGTTATCCTCATCATGTCTAAGACAACAAAATCTCTGGGAAAATGAATTTGTCAATTTTACAAGAACATCTTTGATAATTCCTCTAAGAATTCTAACAATTTTATCACTAATTGAATACTCATCCTAGTTTGTTTGGGTTTCCTAGACCTAGCTACTTAAACATTTTATAGGACATGACATTTATACTTCCCCTAAATCGGCTAATGCATTATCAATAGTTAGTCTACCAATTAAACATGGGATTGTAAAATTCTGGATCATTTAGCTTAGTGGTTGTCTATACGTAACATTGCTAAGCATATTGCGTTTAATTCCACATGTGGTTCCTCATCTAGCTTACGTTT
The DNA here is from genome assembly GCA_025506655.1 of Gossypium rotundifolium. Classification (NCBI taxonomy): domain Eukaryota; kingdom Viridiplantae; phylum Streptophyta; class Magnoliopsida; order Malvales; family Malvaceae; genus Gossypium; species Gossypium rotundifolium. The sequence continues at coordinate 33,228,111 of CP106728.1, forward strand.
GTTAAATCGGAAGTCGTTTTAAAAATTTCCTTGAATCTGGCATCTGTGAAAGAGCTTCAAGAAGCGGTAAGTTAATATGTAATTTCTTTAAAAGTTTAAGAAACTTACCGAACTGTTCTTCTGAATCGTCTCTCTTCAACGCTTCGGGATAAGGTATACGAGGCTGGTACTCTTTGATTACCGGTTTTGGCTTTTCTTGTGTTACCACAATTTTTTCTTCTTCCACTTCGTCTTCTTGTATTGAACTAGGTTCGTCTACCTTTATACTACTATCAGCTGTTATGGCTTGGATTTGCTCCTTTGGGTTAATCTCAGTGTTGCTTGGTAGACGCCCTTGTGGTCGTTCTGACATCAGCTACACGAGTTGTCCAATCGTTTTAGTGATTTCCCCGACACGGTCCTTGATCTCATTGATCGATATTTCTTGGTTATCAAGTGTTGTATCAATTTTTTGGAGACGGGCATCTGTGTCTGCCATGAACTTTTTCAGCATTTCTTCAAGACTCGGCTCTTTTTCCAGTGGATAGGGCTGATTTTGGAAATTCGGAAGAGGTTGTTGTTTTTGACTTCCTTGATTTCGTTGGCTTCCTTGGCCTCCCCATGAAAAATTTGGGTGGTTCCTCCAACCTGGATTATAGGTGTTACTATAAGGATTATTATTAGATCTGAAATTATTTCCTATATAATTCGTTTGTTCATTTTTTGTGCCCGGTTGGTAGGGTGGGTACTCAGGATTTGCCACGATTCCACTTGTGTTGCACTACATTACTGGATTTACCTGCAAAGAACACAAATTGTCAAGCTTTTTATTCATCATCTCTACCTGATTTGACAGCATGGTTACTGCGTCAATGTTGAAAACTCCGGCTGATTTTGTTGGCCTTGTCCTTGTAACTTGCCACTGATAGTTGCTTAGCGACATCTCTTCGATAAACTCGTAGGCTACTTCAAGAGTGTTGTTGTTCAGGGTTCCACCGTAATTTGAATCAATTAGTTACCTCGTTGAGGGATTTACACCATTGTAAAAAGTTTGGACTTGAAGCCAAAAAGGTAATCCGTGGTGTGGACATCTCCTCAAGAGATCCTTGTATCTCTCCTATGCGTCGTATAATGCTTCTAAATACATCTGCAGAAAAGAAGAGATATCATTCCGTAATTTGGCCGGTGGGAAATATTTTAATAAAAATTTTTCGGTCATCTGATCCCATGTCGTAATTGACCCTCGTGATAACGAGTTCAACCTTTATTTGGCTTTATTCCATAATGAAGAGGAAATAACCGAAGATGAATGGCATCATCAGAAACACCATTTATTTTGAAAGTATCACAGAACTCTAAAAAATTAGATACATGAGTGTTCGGGTCTTCATCCTGCAAACCATAAAATTGAACAAAGTGTTGAATCATTTGTATAGTATTAGGCTTTAATTCAAAATTATTAGCAGCTATAGCAGGCCTAACAATACTAGATTCTGCTCCTGTTAAATGAGGTTTAGCATAATCATATATAGTACGCAGATCATTGTTTTTCGCCACATCTCGTGGTGGATTATTCTAAATCCATCCCTTTAGTAGGATTGGATCTCATCTGTTGTTGTTCTTCTTGGTAATTTAAGGCTCACCTCATTTCTTTGCAATTTCTACATGCGATAGCTTCGATATCACTATCGTATGCTAGAGGTCTGTCGAGTTCCTTCTAGTCATAAACTAGAGGTACCGCTAGGAAAAGAAAGAAAATTTAGCAAGACTAAAATAATAAAATAAATTAAATAAAATTACGAAAATAAAAATAATGGCTAAAGTAATAAAAATAGAGCTTTCTCAAAATTTTAGTTCCCCAGCAACGGCACCAAAAACTTGATCTTCTGAATTGTCGAGTTTTAAAATTTATAAAGAGAATGATCGAACTTGGAAACTAGCTCTGACAACGACTTAAGGCAAGTGCACCTATCAAACAATAGTATAGTTTAGGCAAGACCGGATTGTCGAACCCAAAGGAATTAAAAGTTCTAATACTTACTTTCTTTCTATTATTTAGCCTAAATATTAAATGATTTGGTTGATTAAATCTAAATTAACTAATTAATTACTAAACTAAGGCGCAAAGACAAAAAGAATGAATTTGGGAAAATAACTTTAGGAAAAACTTAGTTGATTAAGATGATACCCTCGGGAAGAATCCACCTAAACTTCACTTGTTATCCAACACCTGAACTAGACAAATTATTCACTTAGCTTGATCAAGTAAGATTCCTTAATTTATATTACACCTCTCTCGAGAATAACGTCTAACCCTAGGTTGATTAATCGAAATCTTTTTCAAATCAAAACCCCTAGAATCGCATTAACTCGATCTATGGACTCCCATATTAGGTTTCACTCTAATCCGGCAAAATCTCGTCACCCTATCTCTAGGCACGCGATCAACTCTGCTTAATAATGCTAGATCTACTCTTAAGCAGGGACTTTTGCTCCACCACCTAAGCACATTCAACTTGAATCAATATTCCAGAAATATTAACACAAGAATTAAGCACACATAATTAAGAACAAACTAAGTATTTATCATATAGTTCAATAAATAATAACAAGATTCATCTAGGCTTCATCCCCTTCAGGTATCTGAAGGGTTTAGTTCATAATGATAAAATAAAACATCTCAAGAGAAAAGATAAAACAAAACATAAGAAATCTCTAAAACCCCCTGAAGGAATTGAAGGAGAGATCTGCCGTCTTGAATAAAATTTCGGCTTCTTGAGATGGATCAATTGGCTATCTTTGAGTGATTCCTGCAAAGGTTCCGACTTCTACCGAATTTTGAACGTCTGAGCCCCCTCTGAAGGTTGGCCTCTAGGTTCTTCATATAGGCTTTGAGATGCTTTTACTTGGCCTCTAAGTGTCCTGATTCAAGTATACTTCCTACTCGGTGTTTGAATAGGCTTTGGAATATGTTTCTTTGCCTCAAAGTATCCAAATCTGAGTACAATTCCTCTTCTCCATGATAGGGGCACGGCCATGGTACACGCCCGTGTAGAACGACTCGGGCCGTGTTTTGGTTCGATTGATTAAAACACTGTAGTGTAAATTGTGGTCAGAACGTGTGAAGTAAATTGATGAGACACAACCATGTGGCTTGAAGTCGAGCCATGTCAATTTCCACTTTGGCCCAAATTAGCCCATTTTATGCCCGTTTCTTATTCTTTTTGTCCTCGGGTGCTTTGCTTAGTATAAATCATGAAAAGAAAGGACTAAGAGCACCTTTTTATATAAATAAAGGGCTAAATCATCCAAAAGTATGCTAGATATGGGGTTAAAATATGTTACTTTTACGGTTTATCAATAATGATATGAATGTATTTTAATAAAGCATTCAAATTCGTACCATAAAATTTTTAGCTCCCTTCGAAAAAATTAGGCATTCATGAAAGTTTAAGTCTTTAGAATTGACTTAGTAGTTTTTTGAGGCAAAATCCTAGGAAGCATGGAACGTTGAAAATGATTTAGGCAACTGTTGTTTAGACCGTTTGAGCTTTTCAAGCCAACCATGATGAAACTTTTATCCTTTGAAACCCAATTTTGAGACTTTATGTGTAACACCTAAATTAGGGGTTGTTTGTAACAATTAATTTCCCATGTGTGTGCTTGAAGAAGCGAATTTTATGTTTGCTATACATGTTTAAGGGTCTAGAAAAACCAGAGATAGGCTGACTTAGGCTAAAAATTTCTTTTAAGTGTTTAAAGAAGGGAGCTAGGTGAGATAGGGGTTAAGAGAAGTTTTGGGGAAAATGACACAAAGAATAGCTTGGAAAAGTGGCTTTCATGCGCCACTTAGGTGCTACAAGGGGCGTCAAAGGGAGCTTCAAGGAGGAGGTTCGAGTCTCGAGTGTAACAAAGGGTATGTTTTTATTTTGGGCTTTTTGGGCGTAAAGAAAGGGCAAGTAGAAAGGCCTTAAATGATTTTGTGGGCAAGGTTTGGACAGGAAAGGCGTTGATGGAGTGGCTTGGGGTGCCACTTAAGAGCTTAGAGGTGGCGTGTCTCGGGTTTGAGACATGATGGGCCAAGGAGCATTTTATTTTGGGCTTTTGATTGTTAAAGGAAAGGGGTCCAAGTATGAAGGCTTTAAAATTAAATGGAGAGGGCTCATGACATGAAAGTCAAATGGGAAAGATGGCAAGGCGTTGGAAGAGAGGGTCTGGCGATGAAGTCATGATTCGAACCAAAGAAGCAGCGATGGGGTTTTATTTTTTGGAAGTGGCGTGAAGAGGAGAGGTGATGGCCGATTATGGACTCTTTAAGTGATGAGATTAAGCTTAAATTTTTGCTTATAATCTTTGGAAGGATAGTAGTTAGTAGTTTATTTGCTTTTAAATTGTAGAAAGAGTGGCTAGGAGATAAAGGCTAAAGATAAATGTAATGTTGGGTGATAATTAAAAGATGAATTATCATAAAGAGGGGAGAGGTAATGGCCGACTTTGGGACTCCTTGGGGGCCATCTACATTCGGCTATGATAAAGCAAGGGGCTGCCGAAATTCATGAAGTTTTTCTTTTCTTTCCCTCTTGATTTCTTTTGGCCGAACCCTCTCTAATCCACAAGTGCCGAAATTTTTCAAACCATATCAGCCCTTCTCATTATTTTCTTCTTTCTCTTGAGTCGAATCCCTTAAAGAAAGGTGTTGTCCCACTTTCGGTTCTTTTCTCCTCTTCAAGAGTAGCCGAACCTCCTCACAACACCAAGTGGTAGTGTGACTTGTGGTGTTTAGGGGCATAAATAATCATTAAGGTAAGGGTAATCACCTCTTTTAGGTACAAGGTTATGGTAGAATGGCTAAACTGATACTAATATGATTAAACCGATTGTAGGGAGGCCATAGCCGATTGAAGGGAGCTTTCGGGATTTATTTTCCTAAGGTAAAGAGGTAAGTGACATTCGGCCATAGGCCTTGATTATGAGTGATTGTGCAAGCCGATTTTTAACATGTGTTTTGGTAGGGATTTTATAGACTCAAGTGATATTTGAGATTTGGTAAGTAGGGTAAGTGAATAAGTCACATTCGCCAAGGGCCATTTGTTAAAGAAATTTATATATCCAAAACTAATATGTGCCATGGATTTGGGGCTAATTAAGGCTTGAGTTTGGTTGGAAACCAAATCGGCAACCAATGTGAGTGTTATTTCAAGTACAACAAATCCTTCGGATTATTTGGTTTGGCGAATAGGCCTAATGTCCCTAACCATGATTGTTGGCCGATTATAGGTCAAGAGATCTAGCATCGTAGATTGAATCTTGGGATCTAGGAATTTCGGTAGAAAGCAGTGTGTAAAATTCACTATACACTTTATTAATAACATGACTATTTTGTTGCCTTGTTAATAAATATGATAGTGATCTATGATATATGCTTGTAGGCTTAAGCATGGACTCGGGTAAGTCCCTATCGTAATCTTTGATATATGATTTTGTATGCCATCACATCTTTGTTAAAGGCCATGCCTAAATACATGATATATGATAATTGATATGTGAGCATGATGATGGTGGGATTGATGAGAGGAGGGGATGATTTTTATAGGCGTCGCATGATGGTTTTAACCACAAGATGGGTTAGCCCCATCGGTTTATTTGTGGCCTATGGTCATCGATGGTTTTGACCACACCGATTGATAAATTGCGATTAAGTCCGGTGGTTTGGTACCACCGATGGTTTTGACCACACTTGATAAATTGTGACCTATGGTCATCGATGGTTTTGACCACACGATGGGTTGGCCTATCATTTATTTTGTGACACTAGTCACGGTGGTTTTGACCACGGTGGTTTTGACCACACGGGTAGAATAGGAGTATGGATGGTTAGTTGGGTTGCATGTGCATGTTTATTAATAAATTGTGTATGAGTTGTATTTTTGGGTGGGGATTTACACTTTGAGTCTTGGTGACTCACCCTTCCCAAACTATTTTGCGAGATGAGTAGATCGCGGAGATGGAGTAGGAGAGGACTCGTGCCATGCTTATCGGAGGATTTGAAATTACTTTGTTTTAGTTAATCTTATTTATTTTTCTAAGTCTTTTATTTTGGGATTGTAATAAGGCCGCTATTTATTATTTGGATGTTATTTTATTTTACTTATGTTATGTTACAAATGAAGCCTTTAAATGATAAGTGAACCGGTTAAAAGTAACTTTTTCAAACTTAATAAAGGCTACGGGTTTTAAAAGATGTTACCCTCGGGTAACAAAAATTAAACCAAGTCAACTATACCTTTGACGATTATAAAATGCTACATGATCAACCGTTTTCAAAAGGGTTATCAACCCAACTATATTTATAAAAAGCCCAACTGAGTTTTCAAACACCGTTTTAATACCTTAGCCAAATTTTAACAAGTTTTTCACCAGACACCCAAAATGTTTCAAATTATTTTACTCCGTGACATACTAGATCAAATTAGGACTCATGGTAGGGTTTGGGGTGTTACATTTTGTATCGAGCCCGATTCAAAACTTCATTTGTGGGAGGCCCAAGGCCCAAAATGATTTGTTTGTGATAGTAGGCCTTATGAGAATGTTTTGGAAACTGTTTTATGGTTTGAACAGCATGGCACCGAGTCCCCGGCACCTATCCGCCCAGGTAAGTACTTCTATCCATTTTTGTGAATATTTGATGAGGGGTAGAAGGGTAAATTGGGAACGTAGACATTAGAATAGAAATTGTTGAACCCTAAGGTTAGCATACCCCAACAAACTATGCATAAGATTTAAGAATTTCTTAAACAACCCTGTGAGTTGTCACTAAGCAAGGGATGTGGCAATCGTTATACGCATGTCTAGGATTGGATTCGGTGGGAGCCTGGTATTTAAGCAGTCCTAGTGACTCACCTCCTACTCACTTGAATCCTACCTGGTGCGTAGTAACGGTTCATCCTAGCTGAGACGACACACTCACAGGCTAAACTCGATAACTAAAACCCGAAAGGGACTAGCCGTTTTGTTTTTAAAGTAATGAAAACCTTTGTTTAAAAAAATGATGACCAAAATACCCCTCAGTTTGAAAAATGACCAAAATACCTCTGGCTTATAAACTACCAAAATATGAAAATTTTCCAAATAGAAAATTTTCAAAATATCCTTCTTTTGTGAAATCACTTAGAACTAAATCTTTGGAAATCCTTTCTATGAAAAAGCCCTGACGATGAAAATTACTAAAATACCCTTAGTGGTAAAATTACAAAATTGCCTCTAACCAACAAAATTACCAAAACGACTTTGATTTCAAAATTTTTCAACATCACTATTTTGGAAAAGGAAATTCTCAAAAGGAGCCCTCAATGTTTTACAACTTTTACAAATTCACCTTATTTTGTGAAATTACCGAAATACCCCTGAGGTCCAAAATTACCAAAATACCCCTGGATTTCAAAATTTTTCAAAGTACCCCGTGAATTTAAGAGTTTCAAAATACTTTTTGACAAAATCATCCAAAAATTTTATTTTGAAAAATTACAAAAATACCCCTATAGGATAAATTACGAAAATACCCACAGGTAGTGGAAAAATAATCACCATGAAAACTACAACGTCTCTTTGAATGAATGAATGGAAAGTGTGTGCATGTATGATTGCGAAAGAACCACTCCTAAAACTCTTGTCATAAAATTTCTTAGCGGATAATCAAGTGAAACAAGGTACTAATGCATAAAATTCTTAAGCAGATAAACACAATCGTTAGAATGAGTTCAAGAGGTCGTGGGCGTCTGTCGGCGTGGCCGTGGTAGGGGTAGGATGACCTTGTCGAGCCAGTGAGGGTCAGTCACGGTTTAAAATGAGATGTCGGATCTGTCATGGAGACCGAGTTTCAAGATCGGTCGGTGGTAACGACGTGGTATCCCAAGCGGTCTACGACAGTGTTGGAGCGAGTTCTTTGAGGCAGGCGGGTGCAGGGAGCCCGTAAGTCTGTGGTTGAATGACTCAAGGCTATGAAGGAAGTATTCGAGAGGAGTTTCGGGTGGTGCCCGGTCTTGGCGAGAATATTTGTTGGAATCCACCGAAAGGATTATGGATGACTTGGATTTCACGTCGAGGAGAAGTTGAAGGTATCATCTCTTTCTTGCGGGATGAGTCTTACCGTGGTACTCACCGTAAGGGATGGGCTGTGGCAAAAATCTCACCGGGAATTCTTGGGATGCCTACCAAAAGAAGTATATCGGAACTAGCTACGTGGATGCCTGTGAAAGCTTTCTTGAACACGGTTCAAGGCAATAAAACGATGGCGAGTATGAGGCGAATTCCTCCGATTGAGTAGGTATGCTCGTGAAATTGTGGGTACCGAGCATGAACGCTATGTTAGATTCGAAGATGGGCTGAGGGATGAGCTGAGGATGATGATAGCTCCACAGCGAGGAACGAGTTATTTGTCCTTGTGGAGAAGTCTAAAGTTCTTTGAAGGGTAAGACAGATCGGTTAGAGCGGAACCAAGATCGAATTGGAATAAGAGGAGCTCCGGACCTTCAAAGTTTTTGGGTAATCGTGAGAGGGGACAAGGTTTGGTGGGTCGGATCAAGTCGCTAGGTCGGTTGCCACTGACCAATACTCAATGGCCACCAGGTGTGCTCGGTGTGGCAAGTCTCACTGATGGAGTGTTGGAATGGTAATCGGGGATGCTTGAATGTGGGTCTATGGAGCATCAAGTTAGAGACCGTCCGAAAAAAGCAAACAAGATGTATCGGGATTTAAGGGGCGATTTTGGTGGCCAAGATGCAAGCGTGAAATGTAGAGCTAGTGGGCAAGTGTCGACATGCCGACAAGTTAAGTGAGCATCAATTGCCATCGAAAGGCATTCTGACCGAGAAGGATCCCAAAGTGGAAGTGGGAGGAGATTACTATGGATTTCGTAAGTGGGCTTTCCCTTCGCCCGATGAAAGATGCGATTTGGGTGGTAGTAGACCGATTGACAAAGTCGACTCACTTTATCTGGAAGTAAGGTTGACTTTTCGCTTTAGAAGTTAGCCAAGTGTATATAGCCGAGATAGTGCGGTTGCATGGGGTACCAATGTCCATTATCTCGGATCGGGATCCTCGGTTCACGTCAAGATTCTAGAAGGCCTTACATCAAGAGTTAGGCACGAGGTTGAATTTCAGCACGACTTTTCACCCACAGTCTGATGGACAATCTGGGAGGGTAATCCAAGTGTTGGAAGGCATGTTGAGGGGCTGTGTTTTGGACTTTCGTGGCAGTTGGGGGGAGTATCTACCTTTGGCAGGGTTCGCTTATAATAATAGTTATCAAGCGAGCATTCAGATGGCGCCGTATGAGGCACTGTATGGTCGAAAATGCCGTACTCCTACCTGTTGGACAGAACTAGGAGAACGTTAGATGTTGGGTCCAAAGTTAGTGGTAGAGACGGAGGATAAAGTTAGAATAATTCGGGCTCATCTTAAGGAGGCATCGGACAGGCAGAAATCCTACGCCGATCTTAAGCGCAGAGAGGTTGAATATCTGATGGGTGATAAGGTCTTCTTGAAGGTATCACCTTGGAAGAAGGTCTTGAGGTTTGGCGGAAGGGCAAGCTAAGCCCTAGATTTATCGGACCGCATACGGTGTTGAAACAGGTGGGAATGGTAGCTTACCGACTTGAGTTGTCGGCGAATTGAGCGGATCCATGATGTCTTCCATGTTTCAATGCTGAGGCGCTATCGATTGAATCCCTCACACATTGTGCCAGTTGAGGAAATTGAAGTGAGCCCGGACTTGTCTTTCGAGGAGGAGCCGGTACAAATCTTGGATCGAGATGTCAAGGTTTTAAGGAGGAAGTCGATACTTTTGGTGAAGGTGTTATGGCCGAAACCATGGTATGGAGGAGGCCACATGGGAACGAGGATGTGATACCCCACTCTTGATCCGAGTAATTTGAGGCGAAATTCTTTTTAAGGGGTAGAAGCGTAACACCCTAAATTAGGGATTGTTTGTAACAATTAATTACCCATGTGTGTGCTTGAAGAAGCGAATTTTATGTTTGCTAGACATGTTTAAGGGTCTAGAAATAACCCCAAGCTAGGCCTGACTTAGGCTGAAAAATTTCTCTTTAAGTGTTTAAAAGAAGGGAGCTAGGTGAGATAGGGGTTAAGAGAAGTTTTGGGGGGAAAATGACACAAATAATAGCTTGGCAAAGTGGCTTTCATGTGCCACTTAGGTGCTACAAGGTGGGCGTCAAAGGGAGCTTCAAGAGAGGAGGTTCGAGTCTCGGGTGTAACAAGGGGGTGTGTTTTTATTTTGGGCTTTTTGGGGCGTTAAAGAAAGGGGCAAGTAGAAAGGCCTTAAATGATTTTGTTTGCAAGGTTTGGACAGGAAAGGTGTTGGTGGAGTGGCAGGGTGCCACTTAAGAGCTTAGAGGTGGCGGTCTCGGGTTCGAGACATGATGGATATAAGAGCCTTTTATTTTGGGCTTTTAGGTGTTAAAGGAAAGGGGCGGTATGAAGGCTTTAAAATTAAATGTATGAAAGTCAAATGGGAAAGATGGCAAGGCGTTGGAAAAGAAATTTGCGGCGGTGGTCGTGAGTTGAACCAAAGAAGCGGCGATGGGGTTTTATTTTTTGGAAGCTAGCGTGAAGAGGGGAGGTGATGGCCGATTATGGACTCTTTAAGTGATGAGATTAAGCTTAAATTTTTGCTTATAATCAAATTTGGAAGGGATAGTAGTTAGTAGTTTATTTGCTTTTAAATTGTAGGAAGAGTGGCTAGGAGATAAAGGCTAAAGATAAATGTAATGTTGGGTGATAATTAAAAGATGAATTATCACAAAGAGGGGAGAGGTAATGGCCGACTTTGGGACTCCTTGGGGGCCATCTACATTCGGCTATGATAAAGCAAGGGGCTGCCGAAATTCATGAAGTTTTTCTTTTCTTTCCCTCTTGATTTCTTTTGGCCGAACCCTCTCTAGTCCACAAGTGCCGAAATTCTTCAAACCATATCACCCCTTCTCATTATTTTCTTCTTTCTCTTGAGTCGAATCCCTTAAAGAAAGGTGCTGTCCCACTTTCGGTTCTTTTCTCCTCTTCAAGAGTAGCCGAACCTCCTCACAACACCAAGTGGTGCTGACTTGTGGTGTTTAGAGGCATAAATAATCCTTAAGGTAAGGGTAATCACCTCTTTTAGGTACAAGGTTATGGTAGAATGGCTAAGACTCTTACTAATATGATTAAACCGATTGTAGGGAGGCCATAGTCGATTGAATGGAGCTTTTGGGATTTGTTCTCCTAAGGTAAAGAGGTAAGTGACATTCGACCATAGGCCTTGATTATGAGTGATTGTGCAAGCCGATTTTTAAAATGTGTTTTGGTAGGGATTTTGTATACTCAAGTGATATTTCGAGATTTCGGTAAGTAGGGTAAGTGAATAAGTCACATTCGGCCAAGGGCCATTTGTTAAAGAAATTTATATATCTGAAAACTTATATGTGCCATGGATTTAGGGGCTAATTAAGGCTTCAGAATTTGGTTGGAAACCAAATCGGCAACCAAGGTGAGTGTTATTTCAAGTACAACAAATCCTTCGGGATTATTTGGTTTGGCCGAATAGGCCTAATGCCCCTAACCATGATTGTTGGCGATTATAGGTCAAGAGATCTAGCATCGTGGATCGAATCTTGGGATCTAGGAATTTCGGTAGAAGCAGTGTGTAAAATTCACTACACACTTTATTAATAACATGACTATTTTGTTGCCTTGTTAATAAATATGATAGTGATCTATGATATATGCTTGTGGGGTTAAGCATGGACTCGGTAAGTCCCTATCGTAATCTTTGATATATGATTTTGTATGCCATCACATCTTTGTTAAATGCCATGCCTAAATACATGATATATGATAATTGATATGTGAGCATGATGATGGTGGGATTGATGAGAGGAGGGGATGATTTTTATGGATTTGTCGCCAATGGTTTTGACCACAAGATGGGTTGGCCCATCGGTTTATTTGTGACCTATGGTCATCGATGGTTTTGACCACACCGATTGTTAAAGTGCGACTAAGTCCTAGTGGTTTGGTACCACCAAATGGTTTTGACCACACTTGATAAATTGTGACCTATGGTCATCGGTGGTTTTGACCACACGATGGGTTGGCCCCATCATTTATTTTGTGACACTAGTCACGGTGGTTTTGAGCACCGGTGGTTTTGACCACACGGGGTAGAAAAGGAGTATGGATGGTTAGTTGGGTTGCATGTGCATGTTTATTAATAAATTGTGTATGAGTTGTATTTTTGGTGGGGATTTACACTTGAGTCTTGGTGACTCACCCTTCCCAAACTATTTTGCGAGATGAGTAGATCAGCGGAGATGGAGCGAGAGAGGACTCGGCGGTCATGCTTATCGAGAGGATTTGAAATTACTTTGTTTTAGTTAATCTTATTTATTTTTCTAAGTATTTTATTTTGGGATTGTAATAAGGCCGCTATTTATTATTTGGATGTTTTTTATTTTACTTATGTTATGTTACAAATGAAGCCTTTAAATGATAAGTGAACAGGTTAAAAGTAACTTTTCAAACTTAATAAAGTCTACGGGTTTTAAAAGATGTTACCATCGGGTAACAAAATTAAACCAAGTCAACTATATCTTTGACGATTATAAAATGCTACATGATCAACCATTTTCAAAAGGGTTATCAACCCAACTATATTTATAAAAAGCCCAACTGAGTTTTCAAACACCGTTTTAATACCTTAGCCAAATTTTAACAAGTTTTTCACCAGACACCCAAAATGTTTCAAATTATTTTACTCCGTGACATACCAGATCCGGTCAGGACTCATGGGCCGGGTTTGGGGTGTTACATTATGACCTAATTTTATTTGAATCCTTACAAAGTTAGCCATCACTTCTCTTAATTATCTTAAAAATGTCCCAAACACTAGACTTAGTACTATTCAGAGTATTCTTTGAAAATAAGTTTGGGGGAGTTTTAAAGAAGTATGAAATGCTCTAAAAATTGTAGTACAGACAGTAAAATACTTTTAAAAAATATATATACTCGAAACAAATTGCATTAAAGAGCATGTGAAATGGAAAGAAAAGTTGATGTATTGAAGGTAATTATTTTGAAAGGTCCGATACAAGCTGAGTCTAGGGTTGTTTAAACCTAAAGGTCGAATAGGCGTACGGGCTAGACACACGGACGTGTGACTGGCTATGTGACCAAGTCAATAAGCTCCCTAATTTTCACACGGCCTAGCACACGGGGGTGTCTGGTGGCCGTGTGGATAAGTCAATATGTATGCCCTGTTTCCCATGGCCTAGACACACAGGCGTGTCTATTTCGTGTGAGGCACACGGACATGTGACCTCTGTAACTTAGAAAAATTTTAAAGTTTCAAAAAATTTTATACGAAATCAGTTTAATCCTGAACCCTCTCTTAAGCATGTTTAAGGTCTCGTAGACCTATATAAGGAACTTTGTGATTATGGTTGAGTGTGATACAATGCAATGGAATTGATGTATATGAAATGAATGTTTAAAGTTGTGAATTGTTTGGTAATACCTCATAACCCTAGTCTAGCAACATATACGGGTTAGGGGTGTTACAAAATTATCAGAGACTTTATGCAGGTTTACCCTAGCTCCGAGAAATAAAGATGCCATTTAGGTTACCGTTGATCATTTGAAAAAGTCTACACATTTTATTACGAGTGCATACATATTTCTCTCTTGAGAGGTTAGATGAGCTATATGTTTCTGAGATTGTCAGACTACATAGAGTGCTAGTTTCCATCATCTTAGATAGAGATTAGCGATTTACATCGCAATTTTGGAGAAAGTTACAGGAATCTCTTGGTACGCGTTACATTTTAGCACTCATTTTATCCTCAAACTGATGGTCAGTCCGAACAAGCAATTCAGATTCTTGAAGATATGTTTCGTTGTTGTGTATTAGAGTTTTAAGGAAACTAAGAGAAATATTTACCATTGGTTGAATTCGCGTCCAAAAATAGTTTTCATTTGAGTATAAAAAGGGCACCGTATGAGGCCCTGTATGCTCGTAAGTGCCAAACTACATTATCTTTGTCTGAAGCTCGGTGAGAAAAAGATACACGAGGTTGATTTGATTTGAAAGGCGAAGAAAAGTAAAAGTGATCTAAGATAGTTTGAAAGCAACTTCGGATCGTCAAAATCATATATGCATCTTAAGCGTCAAGACATAGAGTTCCAAATCGGTGACAAAGTATTCTTGAAAGTATCCCCTAGAAGAAAGTTCTTGGTTTGGTAGCAAAGGAAAGCTAAGTCCACGATTTATCGGGCCATGTGAGGTTTTTGAAAGAATCGGACCTATTACGTATCGATTAGCTTCTTTGTTACAACTAGAAGATTCGTAGTGTCTTCGGTGTCTATGTTACGAGGGTACCGATCGACTCTTCACATGTTATCTCCCAGCGAATGTCGAAATTACATGCGATATGTCATACAGTGAAGAACCGATCAGAATTCTAGCACGAGAGGTAAAAGAATTGAGAAACAAGAATATAGCTTTAGTAAAAGTTCTCTGGCAATGAAACAGTATAGAAGAAGCCACCTGGGAACTCGAGGAGGCTATGAGAAAGCGGTATCAGAACCTCTTTTCCGGTAAGATTTTCGGGGACAAAAATCTTTTTAGGGGGAGAGTTGTGACAACCCATTTTCAGTGAAATCGAAATAGTAGTTTTGAGACCACAAATCCAAAGTCAAAAATATATTTTATTATTATTTTATTACCTACAATATGATAGTAATACCATATAAATATTTAGTTAAGAAATTTTATTGTTTACATGCTCAATTTGATAAATGGACTAAAATGCGTAAAAGTGAAACAGTTGAGTTCTAATAGCAAAAGGGATTAAATAGCTATAGAAATTTAATGCGAAAGTCATTATATAGTAATTAGACCATTAATATTAATAGTGGACAAAGATGATCATCTTTTAATGGTTTTAAAGGTTAATTACTAAGATTAATTTTGTAATTTAATAAAACAACTTATAATAAAATAAGTAAAAAAAAAAAAGATATCTTCTTTCTTTCTTTCTTCATTGCCAAAATTTCAACTAAAGAAGCCATTAACAAAGCTTCAACATTCGGCCAACATTCATCCCCTTGCATGTGAGTATTTTTTCATCCCGATTTTAATGATTTCCATGTTTTTGGAGTCGTTGTAGCATAATCTAGCTAGCTAGGTGTAACACCCTAAACCCGTCCCATACGTCATTACCGGATCTGGTATGCTACGGGTTTAATTCTTGAAAACTATGCTTCGATGGGTTTTGAAAATTTTAGTCTATTTAGTCATTATTTGAAAAAAAATAAAAGAAACTTAAACTTTTATGTTGAGTGGATTTGAAAAGCCCATTTATCACTCCATTTTATTATTAAGACTTTGGGCACACATAGGTTTATAAACATGTGACATATTAAAGTAGAATAGAGTAAAACAAGTAACAAATAAATTGGAAACCTAAGTTATAGGGCCTTATTACAAAAATATATTCCCAAAAAAAAACAATAATAATAATAATCCATAATGATAATGAAAGTCTTGATGGCCCCTCGAGTTTTCCTCGACTCTCGTGACCACGGTCTACTGCTCATCTGTAGAGTGGGAAAAATAAAAGGGTGAGTCACCAAGAGACTCAGTGTGCAAAACTTGAAAACACATAAAAGCCTAGGGCCCACAAACACATTATGGGCCTTGGCCTGCATGCAATGGTAACAAAATATGTCATGCATCATGGCCCATCCCAAAACCTAAGAGTCCATCCTCTACACACCCCCGTTCCAACTGTTACACCATGGGGATTTCTATAATTAACCCTCCATCCGCTACACACCATATCGGCAGCTGTGCTGCCTATCATATAGACCAATCGCTTACGCGAACCTTAGAAATACATTATAGTATTCGATAGCTATGCTGCCTATCATATAGACTGATCGCTTACGTGAACCTCAGAAATACATTATAGAATTCGAGCATTATATCTTTTTGTGGCAAAGCCATGATCGCCTCGCGACCCTGCTCCCCTACCATAAATCCATCAATCAATCCCATCCCATGCATGCATACATACAAGAAACAAGTCATCAAGCCATCTAATAGATCTCATACTTTCACATGCTATGATTCACATAGAAAAGTTTCTATGAGTGCGTGCCGGGCATCCCATGCCTACCCCTTCTAGGTGTCTGTTGTTTATCTGACCATTCTTTACGGCTCTTAGTCCTTAGCATACATATAATATATCAATGCTTATGTGTTAAGAATCTACAAACCTTATTATGGTTCTGACGACACCTCTATGTCAACAACGCCGAAGTCGTCTGGCGCTATCGCCTAAGAATCTTTGTTGAAGCCGATCCACAACCGGTGGCCAATCTCGAGCAGATGGACACTGCTCGTTTCTTAAACTTAGGATTGGGTTTACGGACCCAACCCTCTCCTTTGCTCGATCCATATTTGATTCCATCCAAAAGTCCTTGTCAGAACTACTATAGCGAAATAGGGTTAAACCATATCATATGAGTTAATATCTCAATTATGGTAGCGAATCTTAATAGGAATCTAAAGAAATCCCTTACCTTGAGATCTCAAAATCGATAGGATACTAATGGTTTCTGACTTTTTGAGATCTGGATGATTCGATCTACTACGATTTCTCGGAGTCCTACCCAAAAGAACATACGATTAACGAAAGAGTCAAACTAAAGATAGCCTATCAATCTACTAGCCATTACGCTATAGTCTCAAAGTCAAAAGAAAATAATTCAATTCTTACCTTTACGGAGAAATCGGCACTTCAAGAAAATCTCGGTTTATAGAAAAATCAGCACAAGAGGAAAATAATGGAAAAACAAAGTGAATTAAGAGGTTTCAACTTTTAGTAAAGAAATCGATAAAGAGAAAAAGGAATAGACAAAGGTATTCGGTTATGGAGATGAGAAAAAAGTTGAGAGGTTTCAGTTTTTGGAAAATAGAAGAGAGTAGAGAGTGTAGAGAAGGACTGAGAATTTTGGCATAAAGAATAGGGTTCAAATGCCAGAATTTGAAGAGATACACTCCTATTTATAGTTAATTTCGGCACTTACCTATCAAATACCAGAATTGCCCTCTTCTGAAAACTGAGACTAATTGACAAACATGGGGAATTTTGGTACCCCTTATGCCACATCAAAACTGATTCTTCCTCCCCTCAGAGTTGGAATTTCGGCCAACTCTGCTTACAACAGATAACTCCCATCTTTTCTCCTTAATCTACTCATAACTAATATCAGCACAATTATCTATATTATTCAACAGATAAATCTCCCTATTTTTAAGCCTTGTTGCCGTGCAACCTTACCCACCTATATGCCAAAATTTAGCTAATTAAAATTAAAGGAATTGGGCTTCATGCCCCTAGAGTTTGGGCCTCCTTAGTTGACGCCACCTCCTTGCTCTCTAAGTGGCGCCATTTTGCCCACGGGCCACAAGCCTATTTGTTTTTAAAACACAGATAACATCTTTTAAACCCTCTAGTGTCTAAACAGAAAATTTAACCAAGGCTTCAGCCCAATCTGAGCCCCTTAAATACTCTAATTAACACATTCAATGTAATACACATCAAATGCAAAGCCCCATTAATTCGAGGATGTTCTGATTCTACCCTTAAAGAAATTTTGTCCTCGAAATTACCTGATCCGAATAGATGCGGGTATTATTGTCGCATCACTTCTTTCGGTTCCCACGTAGCCTCCTCGGAGTACGTGATTACGCCATAGAACCTTAACCAACGGAACCTTCCTCCTTCGTAATACTTTGACATCATGATCCAAGATTTCCACTAGTTCCTCTTCAAAAGATAGGTCAGGTCTTACCTCGATTTCCTCCACAGGTACCACATGAGACAGATCCGAAAGATAACATCTTAACATAGGACGTGAAATACATCGTGGATCTGATTCAATTCAGTAGGTAGCTCAAGCTAATTCACTACTGGTCCAACTCGTTTCAGCACTTGATAAGGTCCGATGAATTTGGGACTTAACTTACCCTTCCATCCAAATCTTAATACTTTCTTCCATGGCGACACTTTCAAGAACACCTTGTCACCCACTGCAAACTCTATATCCCTACGCTTCAGATTAGCATAAGGCTTCTGTCTGTCCGACGCTTCCTTTAGTCGAGCCCGAATTAACTCAACCTTCTCCTCCGTCTCGGTAACCAACTTCATACCCAAAATCCAACGTTCCCCTAATTCCATCCAATAGGTAGGAGTATGACACTTTTGCCTGTACAATGCTTCATAGGGAACCATCTGAATACTAGACCGGTAGCTGTTGTTGTAAGCAAACTCTGCCAATGCAGAAACTCCTCCCAACTACCTCTGAAATCAATGACACAACCCCTTAACATGTCCTCCAAGATCTGAATCACCCGCCGGAATTGTCCATCGATTACGAGGATGAAATATTTATCTTGAAATCAACTTCATACCCAACGCTTGATGCAACACCTTCCAAAACCTTGAGCGTAAACCTAGGATCTCGATGCGAGATAATCGACATAGGTACTCCATGCAACCTTACAATCTCCGCTATATCTGACTTAGCCAACTTTTGTAAGGAATAATAGACCGAACCGATTACAAAATGGCGGACTTCATCAAGCGATCAACGATCACCCAAAGCTGAATCTTTCTAGTAGGCGTGAGAGGTAGCCCACTAACAAAGTCCATTGTGATCCCTTCCCACTTCCTTGAGGAATCTTCACCGTTGCAACAACCACGATGGTAGCGATGGTTTGCCTTTACCCGCTAACAAGGTTAAACACTTCCCCACTAATTGGTCACCTCTCGTTTTAAGCACAGCCACCAAAGCGCTCCTCAGTAAATCTCGATACATCTTACTCCCTCCAAGATGTATAGTGTATGGACTACCATGCGCCTCTTGCAAAATCCTTCACCTCAACTCAGGGTCTTTTGGCATGCACACTCTCCCTTGAAAACATAATAATCCTTCCCCATTCACCTTTGAATTACATTGGCTCATCACTTGAAATCAAGCGCAACTTCCCTAAGTAATCCATCGATCTGCTGTTTCTCCTTAACTTGACTAACCCATGAGGGTTTCACTTGAAGTTCAGCTAGTAGACTTCCATCATCATATAAGCTAAGGTGAGCAAACATTTCTCTCAAATCAGAGATCACCTTACGGCTTAGAGCATCTGCCACCACGTTGGCCTTACCTGGATGATACTCGATCGAGCAGTCACAATCTTTTAACAAATCGATCCACCTCCTTTGCCTTAGGTTCAACTCCTTCTGTGTCAAAAGATACTTCAAACTTTTATGATCTATGTAAATGATAGATTTCTCCCCATACAAATAATGCCTCCAAATCTTCAAGGCAAACACCACCGTAATCAACTCCAAATCATGGGTGGGATAGTTTGCTTAAATGCGATCTTAAGCGTCGTGATGCATACGTAACCACCTTTCCATCTTGCATCAACACGCATCCTAGTCCCGTGTGTGACGCATCACAATAAGTCACAAATTCTTTCCCGACCTCGGTTGAATCAACATCGAGCCTCGTCAATATCCTTTTCAACTTTTCAAAACTCTCCTGCGCTTATCAAACCAAGCGAGCGGAACTCCTTTCGTAGCAACTTAGTCAACGTTACAATCGGAGAAAATCCTTCCATAAATCTTACGTAGTACCGGCTAAACCAAGGAAACTCGAATCTACGCCATCGACTTAGGCGGCTTCCAATCCAACACCGCTTTAATTTTTTGAGGGTCAACCCTAATCCCCTCTGCTGACACCACGTGACCTAGAAAAGTAACTTCCTTTAGCCAAAATTTGCACTTGCTGAATTTGGCATAAAGCTGCTTCTCCCTGAGAATCTGTAGAACCACTTGCAGATGTGAATCATGCTCCTCCTCCGATCTTGAATAGACCAAGATGTCATCAATAAAAACCACGACAAACTAATCCAGGTAGGTTTGGAACACTCAATTCATCATATCCATAAACGCTGCTGGTGCGTTAGTCAACCCAAATGGCATCACCATGAACTCGTAGTGACCATAGCGAGTCTTAAAAGTCGTCTTATGAATATCCGCGTCCTTAACATTAAGCTGATGATACCCAACCTCAGATCTATCTTTGAAAAGACTGAGTCCCCCTTCAACTGATCGAAGAAGTCATCGATCCTCGGCAACGGGTATTTGTTCTTGATGGTTAACTTATTCAATTGACAATAGTCAATGCACATCGCATGAACCATCCTTCTTCTTAACAAATAACACGGTGCTCCCCAATGTGACACACTTGGTGAATAAACCCTCATCCAACAACTCCACGGATTTGCGCTTTCAATTCCACCAACTCCTTGGCGCCATTCTATACGAACAATAGATACCGGTATTTGTTCCCGAAGAAGATCAATTCAAACTCCACTTCTCGATCCGGAGGTAATCCGAGGAAGCTCTTGGGGAAGATATCAGGAAATTCTTTCACCATCCTAACATCCTCAACAGTTAGGTCATTGGCTTCCAAAGCCCGTACAAACATTAGAACTGCCTTGCACCTTTTTCTCACCATTCTTTCCGCTTTTAGGGCAGTTACCACGTTTGACAGACAATTCCCTCTGTCTCCTATCACCAACACTTCACCTCCCTCGGGGTTGTTAACACCATACACTTGGATGCACAATCTAAATTGGCTTGATACTTCACTAGCCAGTCCATGCCTAAAATTAAGTTAAACTCCCCGAACGGTAATTCCATCAAATCCGTCAAGAAAACTTTTCTCTGAACTTCTAAGGGTACCTCCCGATAAAGTTTATCCACTACCACAGATTGTCCTAATGGGCTAATTACCGTCATCGCCCTGGGGGTAGCTTCAGAATCTAAACTTAAAGTTTCAGACACACTACTACCAACATACGAATGTGTCGACCCAATGTCAATCAATGCAATGTAAGGCAATCCAAAACTTAAAAACGTATCGGTTATAACATTCGGTGCATCAGCCTCCTCTCGACATCTGGCAGCATAAACCAACCCCGGATGCCTCACCTCAGTGTTTCCTGCCCCTCGGCCTGGTGCCCCACGACCCCGTCCTAAACTATTACCGCCTCTGGTCAGACTACGGCCTCTCTGTGGCTGCTGAACTCCTCTACCCGGCTAAGCATTTCCCTGCCTTGCGGGTCTTTTCTCATCACGTGGCTAGGGACAATCTCTTATCTGATGGTCCAAAGAACCACACCTAAAGTACTTCCCACCTTGCACGCCTACACTACTTTGCATGGAATTTGTCATATCGAGCACACTTTTGTGTTTGGTTAGCAGTAGGTTTTTTAGCCCGTCTCGGTCCATCTAACCTAGGTCTTTTCTGGTTACTCCTAGTTGTTTCTGATGATCCAAAGTTTCTTTTACCTCCACCCCCATCTCTATCCCGGTTCAATTTTTCCGTCTATCTCACCTCCTCAGCTATCTTAGCTTTCTCCACAAGCACAGTAAATTCCCGCTCTCGTTGTGGAGCTATCAACACACGTAGATCATCCTTCAGGCCATCTTCAAAATGAACACATCTTTCATGCTCTGTGGCCACTATCCCTCAAGCATAATGACTAAGGCGTAGGAATTCTGCTTCATATGCCGCCACCGACCTACTTCCCTGAACCAGGTTTAGGAATGCTCTCTGTTAGCATCCACATAACTTGTTCCAATATACTTACTCTAGAACACCTTGAAGTAATCCCGGTGATATGGTCGACTACGGTACCTTCCTTAAGTAAGCCACCATTGATAAGCTTCATCCCTAAGAAGAGACACCACTCCTTGACTTCTCTTCATCCAGTGAAGTCGAGATCATCCATGATTAGATCCATTACTTCTAACGATTCAATTTGTACTAGGAGCTACACCTAAAATTCCCTTAAACACTTCCACCCATTGGCTCTCAATCGCTCAGCACGAGACTTAGGGCTTATGTGCCCATGCCTACTCAACAACTCTCAAAACCCTTAACATAGCTTGAGATCTGACATCATCTCCGGTAGTCGATCTTGAAACTCGCCTCCATAGGTGGTGGCCTTTGAAACTTCATTCCTTGACTCATGACCGGACTCCACGGGTTCTGACACAGCCATCCTACCCCTACCACGGCCACGCACCGAACATCCTCGACCTTGTATTCATTCTACCGCTTCCCATTTATCTGATTAGAAATTTTATGAATTAATAATTCTTTCTTCCACTGATTAATAACGGACAGTCTTATGGGAGGTAGTTTTAACAGTAGTTCTTTCGAATTGAATTCTATCTACAAGTTTAGTTCTCAAGTATGTATTTTCTAATTATAGAGTTCACATTCAATCAACATCAAGCAGAGTACCATATACACGCATCAAACACGCAAACAATATCCAGGAACTCACATTCATCACCTAGGGATATTTTCGTCATTTCACTACCCAGGGGTATTTTTGTAATTTTAACCTATAGGGGTATTTTGGTAATTTTCTAAAATATGGTATATTGGTGATTTTACAAAATAGGGGTATTTTGGTAATTTTGAAATTTGGGGGTATTTTGATAAATTTTTCAAACGAGGGTATTTTGGTCATTTTGCAGAATCAAGGGTCTCAGTAAATTTCCTCAACCTAGGGCGTTTGGGATAATTTACAAAATCAGGGGTATATAAGTAATTTTATAAAAATAGGGTGATAGTCCCTTTTGGGTTTTAGTTATAAATTTTTAGTCTGTCAACAAGCCCTCTCGGTTAGAGTGAACAACCACTACGCAGGTAGGATTCGAGAAAAGAGGAGGTGAGTCACTAGGACGCTTAAATACCAAGCTCTTCTGGATCCAATCCTGAACATGCGTATGCTGTTTCCACACCCTAACCACGTGACTTGTTTACGACACTTCTTGAATTAAGAAAAAATAAGTCTTATGAGATTTGAAGAATTGTTTAATCTAGGCCTAAGGTCCATTAACACTATCATACTAATCCACGTCCATAAGGCCTATCAAAACCCAACATACATATCATACCAAAGTTTAGAATACTTACTTGGGTGGATCGGTCTTGATTAGACTCGAGGCCATATCTTCCAAAACCTTTCTCAACTTACATTACTTTCATAAATTCCTCTGGACCCATTTCACGGCCAGGAGTTTTGAGCTGGGCTCTAATACCAAAATGTAACACCCAAACACAGCCCATCGTCATTCTTGGATCACGGTATGCTACGGGTTTAATTCTTGAAAACTTTACTTGATGGGTTTTAAAAATTTCAGTTTATTTAGTCATTATTTGAAAAAATAAAAGAAACTTAAACTTTTATGTTGAGTGGATTTGAAAAGCCCATTTATCACTCCATTTTATTATTAAGACTTTGGGCACACATAGGTTTATAAACATGTGACATATTAAAGTAGAATAGAGTAAAACAAGTAACAAATAAATTGGAAGCCTAAGTTATAGGGCCTTATTACAAAATATATTCCCAAAAAATAATAATAATCCATAATGATAATGAAAGTCTTGATGGCCCATCGAGTCGCCTCGGCTCCGTGTCCACGGTCTCTCATTCATCGTAGAGTGGGAAAAATAAAAGGTGAGTCACCAAGACTCGGTGTGCAAAACTTGAAAACACATAAAAGCCTAGGGCCCTAAACACATTATGGGCATTGGCCGTATGTAATGGTAACAAAATATATCATGCATCATGGCCCATCCCAAAACCTAAGAGTCCATCCTCTACACACCCCATACCAACAGTTACACCGTGAGATTGCTACAATCAACCCTCCATCTGCTACACACCATATCGGTAATGTGTCTTTGTCATATAGGCCAGATAAACTACATGAACCTCGAAATACATTATAGTATTCGACAACTATCTTGCCTATCATATAGACCGATCCTTACGCGAACCTCATAAATACATTATAGTATTCGAATGACTATCTTTTGCTGTGGCAAAGCCACGATCGCCTCGCGACCTGCTCCCCTACCATAAATCCATCAATCAATCTCATCCCATGCATGCATACATACAAGAAACAAGTCATCAAGCCATCTAACAAATCTCATACTTTCATGCTATGATTCACATAGAAAAGTTTCTATGGAGTGCGTGCACAGCATCCCATGCCTACCCATACAGGTAATATATTTCATCTGACCTTTCTTTTGGCTTTTAGTCCTTAGCATACATATAATATATCAATGCTTATGTGTTAAGAATCTACACACCTTATTATGGTTACGATGACACCTCTATGTCGAAACCTTGTCGAAAGCCGTCTGGCTACTATCTGCCTAAGATACAGTTTAGAAGGTGGTCCATAACACAGCGACCAATCTCAAGCAATGGACCTTTGCTCGTTTCTTAAACTTAAGGATTGGGTTTACGGACCCAACCCTCTCCTTTGCCTGACCCATATTTGATT
Source organism: Gossypium rotundifolium (assembly GCA_025506655.1). Lineage (NCBI taxonomy): Eukaryota > Viridiplantae > Streptophyta > Magnoliopsida > Malvales > Malvaceae > Gossypium > Gossypium rotundifolium. The sequence continues at coordinate 33,252,593 of CP106728.1, forward strand.
CCATCCAAAAAGTCCTTGTCAGAACTACTATAGTGAAATAGGGTTAAACCATATCATATGAGTTAATATCTCAATTATGATAGTGAATCTTAATAGGAATATAAAGAAATCCCTTACCTTGAGATCTCAAAATCGATAGGATACTAGAGATTAATGGTTTCTAACTTTTTGAGATCTGGATGATTCGATCTACTATGATTTCTCGGAGTGCCGCCTAAAAGAACATGCGATTAACAAAAAAGTCAAACTAAAAATAGCCTATCAATCTACTAGCCATTCGGCTATAGCCTCAAAGTCAAAAGAGAAAATAATTCAGTTCTTACCTTTACAGAGAAATCGGCACTTCAAGAAAATCTCAGTTTCTAGAAAAATCAGCACAAGAGGAAAAGAATGGAAAAAGAAAGTGAATTAAGAGGTTTCAACTTTTAGTAAAGAAATCGATAGAGAGAAAAAGGAATAGACAAAGGTATTCGGTTATGGAGATGAGAAGAAAGTTGAGAGGTTTCAGTTTTTGGAAAAGAGGAGAGAGTAGAGAGTTTAGAGAAGGACTGAGAATTTTGGCATAAAAAATAGGGTTCAAATGTCAGAATTTGAAGAGATACACTCCTATTTATAGGAATTTGGCACTTACCTATCAAATCTAGGAATTGCCCTCTTACAGCGAGACTAATTGACAAACATGGGGAATTATGGTACCTTATGCCACATCAAAACCGATTCTTCCTCCCTCGGAGTTGGAATTTAGACCAACTCACGCTTCTGACAGAATAACTCCATCTTTTCTCCTTAATCTACTCATAACTAATATCGGCACAATTATCTATATTATTCAACAAATAAATCTCCCTATTTTTAAGCCTTGTTGTAGTCAACCTTACCCACCTATATGCCAAAATTTAGCTAATTAAAATTAAAGGAATTGGGCTTCATGCCCTAGAGTTTGGGCCTCCTTAGTTGGCGCCACCTCCTTGCTCTCTAAGTGGCGCCATTTTGCCTTGAGCCACAAGCCCACTTGTTTTTAAAGCGCAGATAACATCTTTTAAACCCTCTAGTTTCTAAATAGAAAATTTAACCAAGGCCTCGGCCCAATCGAGCCCATAAATACTCTAATTAACACATTGAGCGTAATACACATCAAATACAAAGGCCCATTAATTCAAGATGTTACACTCAGGGACTAAATTGTGAAATTGTTAAAGTATTAGGGTTTTACCATGAATGAATGTGTATGAGTTTTGATGATTTTTGGAAGAAAATAATTAGTTTTTGTTAGGTAAACAACTTTAGTTAAGTGATTTTTTATGAAATTGTCAAATATGGATTAAATTAAAAAATGTGAAATATTCAAGTAATTTGTAAATTAATGAAATGTGTGGGCTACTGTAAGCTTGTAGGATATTTAGCTAGGCTTGGATAGGGGTAAAATTGTATGAATTTCATTTTTCAAGCCTAGGAACTAAATTACAAATAAATTAAAAGTATATGTGCAAAATGGTAATTTTGCCTAAATATGTTTTGGATTAAATCGAATGAATTATATGTTGAATTGAGTTAAATGTATTCGTATAGATCAAGTTAGACATCGTACAAAGTTATATCGGGGCATAGAAAAAGTTTCGAATTAATCGCCTCTGTATCTACATTTACTCAAAGAGGTAAGTTCGTGTTATATGTTTTTAATTAAAGTATATATGTATGTGTTATGAATTGTCATACATAATTATCGATTGCATATTCAATAATGTATGACAATTATCGAGTCTTGTTTGAACCTTTGGAATCCGTAGGATACAAATGACATGTCATTAGGGTTCTGATTTATAGCTAAATGAAGCATCTTGATTATAGCTCGTGAGAGCATACCGATCTTCAACTCAAATGAGCATACCGATTCACAACTCGTATGAGCATACATGTACATGAATTGATGAATTATAGTTAATGAGCTAGCACACTATGTGTAAGCTATCCCAGGTAAATGGTATTCTAAACGATTTAATGGGTAATGTATTCATACGAAATGATAAGAGTTCGATCACGAACTATTACATGTGAACATTTGAATATATGAAAATATGGTTTAATGATATCGGAAAAATGAAATGGATGATACATGTATATGAAATTTGATCAATGGTTATGTTCATCTATGGTTATTGGCTTATATATGCAATTACATGGCTAACATGGTTGGTGTATATGTGTTTAGGCATTTGGCCAAATTGTATTGGAATATGCTTGTTTACTTACCTTTTATGTGACTAAATGGTATGTTAAATTCTATGTTACATGAACTTACTAATCTTAAATGCTTACTATATGTTATTTTCGTGTTTTATAGTGAATCGAAAGCTTGTTAGGGTTGGAAGCTTTTGAGACTATATCACACTATCAATCGCTCATTTGGTACTTTCGGTTGTTAAATTTTGGTTATAATGGCATGTATAGGTATATTGGCTAATGTTGGCCTATATGTTTAGTTGTTGGAATGGCCATTTGTTTGGCTTGTGGTTTGGTATTTTGATGATGGTATGAGTTTGGTTTTGGCATGTAAATATTAGATTTAATATGGTTGATGGTTTGGTTAATGTGGTTGAATGATCGAAGATGAAATGATAGATGAATATGAATAATTTATATGGCTTGTGACTTGTTTAGAATTGGTACTTTGTTTGAATAGCTTAAATGACTATTGATGCTAATTATACAATGTCATTTTGGTACCAAATGGTCGTGTTTTGGTAAGTAAATTATTTGGTATGTATTGGTGCAAATATGCATGCAAGTTAGTTGATTGTTTAGTCAAATTGAATACATGGTTAGGCATGTTTATATATTGTCATTTGAGGTGCCTAAGGACATATTGGTTGTATGATATTATACCATATGTATAAGACTTGTTTATGCTTCATTTGGATGTCTTGTATCTCACCAAATAAGTAACGACGCCAAATTTTCTATGCGAACACAATGGCAACCAACTCTAAATCGTGCGTCAGATAATTCTTTTCTTGTGGCTTCAACAGTCTCGAGGCACAAGCTATAACTTTGCCTTCCTGCATTAAAACACAGCCTAGACCATTCAAAGATGCATCACTAAAAATTACGAATTCTTTACCCGACTCAGGCTGAACTAAAATCGGTGCCTCTATCAATAGTGCTTTCAACTGTTTGAAACTCTGCTGACATTTCTCAGACCATTCATGTAACACCCCAAACTCGGTCTAGACGTTACGACTGGATCTGGCATGCCACATGGAAAGGTTGTTAAAGAAACTTTGCAATTTTAAAAACTTCGCATTTTGTTTTCATTTTGAAAATCAGCTTCAGGTTTAAGGTTTCCTTGTAAACTTAAATTTTCAATACAAACAGTTGAAGACTGGTTTTGTGATATGTAAAATCGAAACTAGAGGATTTCAGAAATGTGACATTTTGAAAATAGTTTTTGTAGTTCTAAGAAAACCCCAGATTTGATTATCTATTTGCTTGCTATCCGTTTTGTTCATTTTGGAAAAAGATGGTTTAAATTTTTAACAAAACTCTGTGTTTCACATTTCATAATATATATAATAACAACATTAACTCAAAACCCAAATTAAAAACTTGAGGCCTTATTACATAACAATTTTCCCAAAATTAAAATAAGTTTAAGCGAAGAAAACGAAATTTACAATAGAAATGCGCATGGCCACCCTGAGTCCTCCTTGGCTCCAAATCCTCGAACTAGGGATTACACGCAAAATTAAGCGAGAGGGTGAGTCACCAAGACTCAGTGTGTAATTCCCTTGAGCATAATCTGGGCCTAAGCCCACAGAAGTACATTGGGCCTTAGCCCCCACAACATGGCATATTAAAAAGTGTATGCAATGTAACCCGACCCAACCTAGTATTCCATCCTCTACATTACCTGAACCAGGCAAACACCTGTGGCACCAAGCCACTGTGGTACCAAACCAATCTGACAGAGTCACTAATATATATGAATATGTGGTACCAAACCACTGAAATAATGTGACATAGTCACTGATTTATGTATATGTGGTACCAAACCACTTTGTGTGATCAGTCATTTGAATTACACTTCCCTTTCAA